>AYEL01084538.1:0-50561 GCA_000484575.1 Olivierus martensii
GATTCTGCGCAAAACTTTCATGTGATCAACGCATGCCCGAATATTGAATGTGTTTCATCCCCCCGCTCGTTAGATGGTGTTATAAGTTGAAGCTAACTCCTCTCAATAGAAGCTGTCTCGCTTATTATATACTCGCTTTGATCGGGATGGATTTTGTACAGTACTAACCTTTCTTTGTCATTGGGAAATCTATACATTCTTTTATCAGATGAATTGTTATTACAACCTTCAAACGAACAGTAATTTGATTTCTTTTTAGGTTTCATATTGTTAAACTTAAAATATATAATAGAAATTTTAGAGTAAATCTTTGATTTTACACGCTCGGTTTCTTCCGTCTATACCTCGTGGTCTGTACGTTGAAATTTTTAACTTAGCGCCATTTCCGATTCTGCGCAAAACTTTCATGTGATCAACGCATGCCCGAATATTGAAAGTGTTTCATTCCCCCGCTCGTTAGATGGCGTTATAAGTTGAAGCGAACTCCTCAATAGAAGCTGTCTTGCACAGATTAGATATATAATCTGTGCTGTCTCGCTTATTATATACTCGCTTTGCTAATAATATATATATGATGGTTTAGGCGGGTTGCCATATCTAGCTAGGACCTCGTCGGGACACTCTGAGATGGGGGTGTAGAAATGAAGTAAAAAATTTATTTAATATAATTACTTTTTATTTGTCGGGATGTCGGGACAAGAAGGTCCATAACGGTGACGGTCCCGATATATCGGGATGGATGGCAATCCTAGGTTTAGCTAAACTTTCAAAAATAGAGAGTTTCTGCAAAGCTACGACTCGGCTCCGACCGATAACTAAATGACAAAATCGTATCATTTTGAAAAGTTATCGGTAGTCACTTCAGCAACTCAAAGTTAGTTTGAGTCTCCGATACCAGATGCTGTATTATCGTAAATTCTCTCTACTCTCATAAATTATTTCTATTCTCTCCTCTATTATCTCTAATGCGAAGTTATCGGTAGTCACTTCAGCAACTCAGAGTTACGTAGTTTGAGTCTCCGACACCAGATGCTGTACTATCGTAAATTCTCTCTACTCTCATAAATTATTTCTATTCTCTCCTCTATTATCTCTAATAAAGATCGGTGCCGGATCTAGTTAGTGCGGGGCCCGATTGGAATATTTTTCGCGGGGCCCCTCCGATTTCGAAGGAATGCGATAGCGACACAACAGTCCAAAGTTTTTTTATAACGGTTGTTCCGGGGCAGTGCCGGATCTAGTTATGCGGGGCCCGATTGGAATATTTTTCGCAGGGACCTCAAAATATGGCTTATATGTATAAATAAAATAAGTAACATTTATAAATAAAGTCCCATTTTTGTCGGCTGGATTGGCTATGTGGAAACACTGCGGCTTTCCACTGTGGAGGACACGGGTTCGAATCTCGAGTCCAACCACGTGAAAATTTTTATCACCATCATGAAGTCGGGCCCTCCCGTCGATCCCCATCGTCCACAATCTGGCTGATCCCTCCGCAGGGATGGACAGCATGTGGATGGACCTCTTTCGCCCCGTCAATTATTATTCTTATAGAAAGAAAACTTGCGTCATCTGATGATAAAAAAAAAAACAAAATAAGAGTTAATTATTTGAATAAATTTCATCTTGATATGAAAATTTTAACAATTATATTTTTTTATTCTATCAGTCCTCGTAGAATCCATCAACCAATCACATTCGAGAAAGGATATCCAACACGGAGAACATCGAAGGAATTACTGACTGTCCAGCTTAGCCGCGACCATCGACGCAAGTACGCGTGCGCTAACTGAACGAGTCCAGTGACAAACTAGGGATGACAGCTTCGCACATGAATGTTTTCAAACGCAAGATAACTGAAGTTGAATGGAAGTTTATTGTAATGTCGAATGCTAAATAATCAGTTTCGACGTTGGAAATAGTATATTTAACAGAACTTAATATTAATTCAATAATCCATCCGTCATTATACCGACTTCGACTCTCTCTTTCGCGTTTGGACTCATCCATCTTAGTTAGGCGCGGCTTTCGTGGACGGACAATATTTTGGCAGTGTAAGAAAATACTTGCTTATGAGATAAAACAAAAGTATGAATTCAGAAACAGTTGCAGCAATTAATTCATATAGTAAATTTCTAATTACTTTTTGAATTTCACGATCAATTTCTTTTTGCAAATATTTTCGACCACTATTCTACCACTGAGTTGCTCGTCTTTACCTTTTTGATCTAAAATAAAACTGTAAACTGCCAGTTTTAATTATAAGATCGTCAGTAATACACATTAAAGCGATTATTTCCGTTCTTTTAGCCTTTGCATATGCTATCGACACTAAACAATTCATAATCACAAACAACACGGTCATCCATTTTGTTTGTATAATCTGCTTTCTTATAAACTTGTTTGTGATTAGCTCGCCTTCGAATTTTTATTGTTTTAGCTCATTGGCTATACGGATGGATGTACGGATAGTACTGTGAACACTTTTAGCGGAGTTGATTACGAA
Source organism: Olivierus martensii (assembly GCA_000484575.1). NCBI lineage: Eukaryota > Metazoa > Arthropoda > Arachnida > Scorpiones > Buthidae > Olivierus > Olivierus martensii. The sequence continues at coordinate 2,507 of AYEL01084538.1, forward strand.
TGACAGAGAGACGGGGACGAACGGAGACGGAACGTAGCTATAGTGGGAACCAACCCTTATACGTTCCGCGAATATTGAAAAATGATACATATATTTAAAAATTTTTTTTCTTAATACATTATTTAATTACATAAACTTTGACAAACACGGGGCCCCCTCAAGCGCGGGGACCGATTGGGTGCAATCGGTGCAATCGGCTTAAATCCGGCACTGACTGCTGGCGTAGTAGTTAAGGCGTTTGCATGCGGAACTGAAGGTTGTGAGTTCGATTCTCGTTTAAAGATAATCTGTTATATTAAACCGCTGATGGTGAATTTTAACATTCTGGGTTGAATCAGCTCGATCCGAAAACACAACGATAAAGGACTGTTTTTATCGGTTAACGATATGACTTGAAACAGATACGAAAAGCAATGATACGACCAGCAATCGTTGGACAAGATTCACAATCTTGCGCATGCGCAGACTGTGGACCTTATCGGTCAGAGTGAGTCGTAGCTGTACGGAAACTTTCTATTGATATTCTATCGTTAAAGATTTCCTTTAAACTATATCATTTAACAATTGATTACGAATGACAGAGAGACGGGGACGGACGGAGTCTACGTAGCTACAGTGGGAACCGAATATTGAAAAATGATACATATATTTAAAAAATTTTTTTCTTAATACATTATTTAATTACATAAACTTTGACAAACACGGGGCCCCCTCAAGCGCGGGGCCCGATTGGGTGCAATCGGTGCAATCGGCTTAAATCCGGCATTGATAAAGATAATCTGTTATATTAAAGCGCTGATGGTGAATTTTAATATTCTGGGTTGAATCGGCTCGATCCGAAAACACAACGATAAAGGACTATTTTTATCGGTTAACGATATGACCGAAACAGATACGAAAAGCAATGATACGACCAGCAATCGTTGGATAAGATTCACAACCTTGCGCATGCGCAGACTGTGGACTTTATCGGTCAGAGTGAGTCGTAGCTGTGCGGAAACTTTCTATTGATATTCTATCGTTAAAGATTTCCTTTAAACTATATCATTTAACTCTCTAGTTTAAATCATTTAAAAATTCGATGTTACATTCAGTTTCTTCTGATGCTTCCCTATAATACAGAATTATTTATTAGATTTTTAAAACATTCAACATAGAGGTTATGTCATTGAGGATGATTATGATGTAATATATTTAATTCTGTATTTTTAATTATTTTAAATATAAAGGATATGCACGAAAAATGGACTATTAATTTCTTTTCAAAACCGTTTATTTTGCCTGTGTTCTTTTTTCCATAGAATTCTATATTAACTAATTTTTAAGCTTAGAAATCGACCAGTCCAATTTTATGTGTTATTAAATTTCCGGAGAATTACATAAAAACAAATCAAATCTAATATTCTGCATTAAGTGCAATAAGACACTGATTTATCTAAGTTAGTAATTTCTCTTTCAATATAACAACATATCGGTAACTAAATCTATCGAAAACCTTGAATTAAGTGCAATAAGACACTGATTTATCTAGGTTAGTAATTTCTCTTTCAATATAACAACATATCGGTAACTAAATCTATCGAAAACCTTATCAATTTACTCTTTACAGATCTTATTACTGTATTTGTATTCGGCTTGAAATATTAGGCTACTAACATAAAATCGAATTCAGTTAGTTTACGAAGTTAATTTTAAAAAGTTAAAAATTCTGTTAATTTCTTCCCATGATAGCATTATTTTATTTAAAAATGAATATTAGGTCTGTTAATCGAATTTAAAATTTGCTTTAATTAAAGATAAACACGAAATTAATTACCAAAGATACTAGCGGATAAGATATTTTGATTTTAATGCTGCATTAAATATATTTAACTTCTAATAATGAACTGTTCTCCATAATGCACAACTTAATCGCAATCAAGACAAGCAGTTCCAGAAAAAAATCTAAAATTGCCTATTTTCCGAAAGTATCATTTATTTAGCATTTAGAAATATTGTTTTTGTATCCAATTTTAATGTTAATTTAATTAATCAGTATATATGTCACAATGATGTCACGTCGCCGCTATGATGACGTCATCGCAACGTCAAGCATTAATATGTCATCGTGATGTCATAAACTTTAGTTGTTTCGTAGCGTCCTATAGAAACTGAGGTCAGTAGAATAAAATATTAAAAATAGACGTCGCTGTGTTAAGAAACCGTATAAACTATGGCTGTGGTTCGATATTCCACGTACTGCACTAACTAAACCTTCTTGGTTTTCTTGGTTGACGTCACAGTTTCGTTTGAATAAAGAACTAGTTCAGTAAGCCAAGTCACATGATTTAAGATGGAGACATTCATAAATATTTTTTTTTAGTAAAATTATCTACAAGTTTAATTATAAGTGACATAAATGATACAAGAAACTATGATTATATTGATGTATTGAAACACGCTACATATTTGTATAAATTGGGCGGCATTGAAAAAGATTGAACTTCGCCCCACTGCGCATGCGGAAGCGACGTAAATGATACAAGAAATTATGATTATATTGATGTATTGAAGCACGCTACATATTTGTATAAATTGGGCGGCATAGAAGAAGATTGAACTGGCCCCACTGCGCATGTGGTTAGAAGTCATCCCTTCTCGTAAGATAGTTTAGATCGTGCGACTCAGTTTGACCCAATCTGACGTCAGTTGGAATAAAGAACCACAAAAGTGAGGAAACCGGGTAGAAATCGAACTGAGAGTCTGCGAACTGTGAGAGAACCGACGAATATCGAACCACAGCCTATGTTATCCCTACGCTGCTAACATTTAGCACCATCTATTGGCAATAATATAAACTAAAATTGTGATAAAAATTCAACTCTATTCTGCAGAATTAAACGCTCCTGTAGAATTAAAGGATGTGGTATCGAGGTATCCTTTAATGACAGAACATCGCTACCAAATTTCATGAAAATCTGCTAATTAGTTCAAAAGTTATTAGTGATGGATACACAACAGACATGGACCCAATTTTATAAGCTTCCATTTCTTCGGCAAGTAGACTAATAAATATGATATACCAAATCGAACAACTGCGTAAAAGTAATTGCGAGTTTATTCTAAAACTCGCAATTACTTTTGTTTTTGTTTTATTAGTGATTTGGCGGAGATACTGTATTCATAGAAAAAATGAAATGTTACTGGATATTTATTCAGTGATCATTCTAAAACAAAATAATTATTTAGCTCATTTTAAATATACTTTCATTTTGATATAGTATATAATATAGGCCTATAAATATGCATCATGATATTTAAATTGAGTAACATATTAGGTTAGATTAGATATGTTAAGCCGCCATATCTCACAAGGGATATACTTTATCTGTCGGCGGCAACTTATAGAACCCATCACAGGCTGGCCAACAACCATGATGGGGTCAACCGAATGGTTGAAGGATGGGGTTCAAAGGGGCCGGATCCGGACCCCTCCTGAAAAACTGGCGGTGTGGGACCGGCTATGAACCCGGATCCTCCAGGGTAATAAACCACAGCTTTATCACGTAGCCAACAACCATGATGGGGTCAACCGAATGGTTGAAGGATGGAGTTCAAAGGGGCCGGATCCGGACCCCTCCTGAAAACCTGTCGGTGTGGGACCGGCTATGAACCCGGATCCTCCAGGGTAATAAACCACAGCTTTATCACGCGGCTATCCCGCCGACAGCATCATATTAATTTTCTCCCACCTCGTCAATATATTTCTTATATATAGTATATATCCAAATCTCTATTGAATATTGTTATAATTGTTTATAATTTTATAACTTAAAAGTTAGCATCTTTAGACAACATTTTCGATCACAAGTTATTAACTTGTACTTAATCTAATTAGCTATTTCGAACATCTTTTAACCTCTCATTCCCCTTCATCATTATTTGTCACACTAAACTTTACCATCTTGACTGTGACGCCACAAATTTGAAGACTTCTCTATTTAAAAAATTTTTCTCCGTATTTATGTAAAAATGCGTATAAAATAGAAATTATTTTACACGGATCCAAATAAAATCTTCAAATAACTGAACATACAAGTAAATATCTAAAAACTAGATATATCTTATATTTTATAACAAACGTATTTCCAAATATATTATATTAGGCCTTCAGTCGTTATTTTTCAATTAGGCCTAAGCATAAACATTTTATATTTTATAAGAAAAAAAATTAGTTATACAGATGTAAAACTCTTTAACTGTTTTTACAGTGGATGTCACAATCTCAATGACTCCCTCTCCTTATGTTATTTATCCTCATAAAAGTATTAAACTGTCTCCCTTAACAGCGTAACATAATTTATGCTCCATTAGCGATATAAGAGCCTAACAAAGTGTCAAATATTTATTTGGCATATGAAAATAATAAAATCAAAAATATACTATAACATAATTAGATAAACTGAGGTAGTTCGATTATAGATAATATTGTATATTTGTGATTAAATTGGAACTGCTCTTTAATTATATCTCCTATATTTTGCATTCAAGTTATTATTTCATGATAAATAGAGTTATTTCAAATATTCTATTTTCTAATAATTTTCTAAACGAGTTAATAAAATCATTTACAATCTTGTACAGTATTCACGTATTTTTTTTGATATTATTTTCACAAAATTATTATTGTATTTTATTTAATTAGACTTTTAATTTCTAATTTTAATTCAACATTTCAGTTCTATAGACTTTTTCTATGAAAGTTTTTTGACTAGCGAACAGAAAGTTCATATCAATACAGCACTTCCAATATTGGGTCCAAGAATAAACGAACACGTTAAAAGTATGAATACGGTATTTGAAAACTCGTACTATAATTTTATATTATTATTAAGGTAAAAATAACAATTAAAATAACATTATTTAATTACATTTCAAGAATTAAGAAAATGATTAGTTACAACTACAAATTAACCCCCTAATGAATTTTGAAAATAAATAAAATTTTATATAATTTTATCTCAGAATCAATATTTGAATAAAAATAATTATTCGATATCGTGTTAAATAAACCTCTTTTTTTCTTGTTAGGAAAAAAATGATATGTCATAATCAACTTTTCCACGTCATGTCCTATTGCCAATAATTTAAATAATTATTATTATTAATTCAATAATTTTGTTGCACAATAATTATTTATTTTTTCAAATTTTAACTTGAAGGTTTGAATTATAGTCTGGAAACAAATTTATGATATTTATATATATTAAAGCCTATAAACTCATTTACATACACTTGAAACCACATATAAAGTTCAATGTAAATAAAATTATTGTCATTTATCGAACCATCTTGGGGGGAAATATCGTCGAATTCAATAACGAGTTAATTTTGCTATGCAATAAATGTTGAAGTTTTAAGTATTTTTTGATGATTACTAAACGAAAACTCTATTTTAAGTTAAAAATTGAATATAAAACAAATATTTTTTTTATTATTTAATAAAAATTAACTGATAATCCTTTTATTTTTAAATCCTTTTTCTATTATTATAAAAATATACAAATTTTAATATATGAAAATTCATATATATTCACAAATAGAATAATAATATTATGGAGATATAAATGTGTACATTTTATTTACGAACGTTTGTTATCAATGCATTTATAGGGCATGCCGAATTTAAAAAAAAAAAATCATATTTTAATTGTGGAAAATGATAAAGTTAAAAAATATTCTCGATTTATTTTTCATGCTGATAAATAATCATTACATGCACTATTGCACTCAAACTCATATTTGTATGTCTTACAAACACTATTAAAAATTAGAAAGGCGATAAATTAGAAGCTGCAAGTTGATAATCGTATAAATTATTATTTAGTTGTTTAATTTGCATGCTGTTTTATTTAAATATATGGCAAGTAGAATTTATGAAGATCAATGAGTGATAATTATTTTAAAAATTATATAAATTTTTAAAGATATACGCGTAGGCGTAACAGAAAATCTTATAATAGAGAATGACGCAACCAATCCAATCTTAGTATGCAGGTTTTTCCACAAGATGACACTAGAGTGAGTAGAAGTTATCCATCCGATCAAAACCCTAAGCTGTTAGGATAGCGGACAGGTAGGTTATTTTAATAAATCTCCAAGAAATAAATTGTTTCGCATATATAAATGCAGTTTAACAACTCTTTTTTTTTTATGGTATCTGCGCTTCCTATTTTAATGAGTGCAAGATTATTAAGTTTTTTTAATACCAAAAGTTTCCATTTGAGAAAAGTGATGATGATATGATTAGTTTTCGACATTCGAAACGATGAATCGATTTTATTATTCTGTATGAAAGAAGATAACAAGAATAGAATGTCAGAATTTTGTAATTTGAAGTAAACTGTCGATTCACGTGTACTCGTACTGTATAATCGTTAGTAATAATAATAATTATTACATAAAAGGTTAATTTTTAATGTGATTTTTAATTCTCTACTATATAATTTAATAAAAGTTTAAAATTAATACACAGTTAATGAATATTGTCCACTTGCAAAATTTGTTTATTAATACGGTATACGAAATACAAAATAATATAAAATGGACGATAAAAGTATATATTAATGTTAAATGTCTATAGCAAAATATTAAAATCAAGTACATGCAGTATTTTGTACGAAGAATGACGAGTGGAAACTTTTGAGACACGCATCGTTGATTGTCGTGATGTTCTGCACCTGCCAGGCTTTAAAAGAATTTACATTCGCGAACAACTTCCAAGGTAAAATATGTTTAAAAGCTATATATTGTATTACTTACAATATATGTATATAATACGGTGATTTAAAAGTTATGAAAAAATAAATAAGGAATCCGTTACCAATAAAAATCTCAACAGAAAATTCTCGTAAGATGAATGAGAATTAAACTATTTCGGATCTTAAATGACAACCTATTTTTTAAACATTTATTATAAATACTTCGAAATTTTATTCAGAAATTTCCTGTCTAGTTTTAAAATTATAGAGTAATCTTCTCATCGAAAGCATATTTTACCGTATGTTGAAACTAACTGCAAAATTTAATAGGCATGTTGGATTTAATTTCATGTAATTCATAATAAAAATAAAAAATTTTAATTTTTTTTCTCAATAAATAATAGTGAAAATGTTTATTTTTTTAGTTATTTCTATTCACAACAAAATTTATGAATTACCAATGCGTGCTTTGCAACTCAAAAGCTTCTTAGTATAAAATATAATTAATTCTTGGTACAGTATTTTATAATATTTTTATTGTACTATCATTAACTTGCATGAGTTAGTGATATTTTCTAATAAGTAAAACTTATGAAATAATATTACATAAATTATTGTACAGTTATGATAGCTTTTACATCTTCAAGATATTTACCTTGTTCCTTTTAATAAACAAGAATCCATTTTTCACGTAAATAGCTTTCAATTCAACAAAGCGTTGAATTAAAAAAGTTATCCCTATTGGAAACGTTTGCAATATCTTTAAAAGAAAATTTTCATAATATTAAAACACTATATATTTATATAGAAAGATATTTGACTCTAATGTAAACAATTTCTGATTATCCATATGCAATATTTATCTACTAATGTATGGAGAAACTTTATAATTGGCGTAATCAATTCGAAAATTAATTTTTGTGAAAGTGATCATCATTCATTGAATTTCTAAAATGTTTGAAGAAGAGTTTCTATAAATGATTTTTAAGCTTCGAAGAGGATTAAATGACTATATATATATATTTAAGGTCATTGAATAATAAATGGGAATGAATTAGGTTAAAATGTGACATCAGGCAAAGTAGAAAATTATTACAAATTTATATTTTTTTCATATATTCTTGATATAAAATTTATTAAAAAAAAATTAAATTTATAAAGCTATTCGATTTTATAGTTTTTGAAAAAGCATGATTGCATCATTATAATTTTCATAGTATAAGTCATTCCATGTCAAATGGCCTAATTTTGAAGAACTTCAAGCTCAAAACTGGAAAATCGTTATTCTTATAGTTGAAAATTTGCTCTTTTCAAAAGTAACAGAAAAAATTAAATTCAAAGTGCCAAACACAGATATTTGCTTCAAATATTGGTCAAATTTGACCAATGCTTCTTTTGATAAAATTTTTGAATTTAAGAAATTGAACAATGCTAGATATTATGGTTATGCCACAATCGTATTTCATACTTTGAAAATTATTCATGTTCGCGTTACACAGGTGACCTCCATAAGAAGTCTCTTGGTGCTTCAACCACACCAATTCTTGAACTGAAATTTTGCACAGCTTCCTCTGAAACTTGCATATTCACACTAAATTTCAGAAAAATTAAAGAATTAGCAGGGACCTCTAGGTCACTTGACATCGAAGTGACCCAGATAATGGTTTGATCGTAATATAATAACGGAAATAATTTAAAAATCTATTTTTATTAACATTCATTTGAATTTATTTAAATTGGAAATTTCATTCTTAATTTGAGTAGTAATTACCGTATTTCAAAAACTTCAAGATTTCGATAGTCTCTTAAAAATAATTTTGCGATTTCATAAAATTTTTAAATTATGCGTTTCGTATTTTAAGTTTCAATAACATTTATTTTGAGCTAAAAATTATTTAAATTTGTTTTATTCTCAGAAATTATAAATTACCCTTCTAAACTAAAATTATTTTAAGAAATATTTTAATATATTAATATAGAAAGAATAAAACTGTGCTGCATATTTTGGTTTTAAGTTATCCATGAATTGGTTATACGAAATTTTTCCTTCTATTCATCGTCGATTGAAATAGTTGTGAATTATATTTTTATAGAATTTCTATTGGATTTTGTTGCCATCCCTTTTGAGATGTCATATTATTAATTGCTCTTGAGGAAACCTTACAGAAATACATAAAATTCCACATGAAAAATATATCAAAAATAGTATAAACATATTTTTAATCTCCATCGTTAAAGAATTTACAGTATACCTAATTTTATTACAATAATAATGTGAGTGCAAAACTTTATATCATTTATATTCATATTTACAAGAAACGTACTGCATTAAATCCAGGAAAGCTTGAGCATCTTAATTATATTGGACTAAAGTTTAATAATTATACCAAACACTCAATATTCGTTTCCAAATCATAGTTCTAAAAATTGATGGTGCAATAATATACTGTAACTAAAAATAATCTAGAAAATATAGGATAATTTTGTTAATACCAAGACATCGGCATGTTTGATTCCATCATGGTTAATGAGTGCATTTCAACATTAAATTTGTAAAATACGACCAGAGTTGATTCATTGTTTATCGATATCTGAATATCGGTAAACGTAAGGATTTGCAACCTTAAAAGTAGAAAGAAAACCAGTTTTCAAATTATTAGAGGAAGTATTTTATAGAATTGAGATAACAAAAAGTATCGTCATTTGTAAATTGGCAACCAGCACGTCATTTATGTACAGGAAAGCTTTACATTACCTGCAGCACAGTACAAGCAAGAATTCGTCTCGAATCAATAACTGCGTCCTTATTTCAGGTGTTTAAATTTTAATTTGTCATTAGATATTTTCGAAATCTCTCGAAATATATTTAGAAAACTCTTGTTGTTTAGAAACTAAATGTTTAGTTGAGTTTACGAAATTCCTTTTCGCCAAAATATATTTAAGGGTCTATTCGGTGCACATGTCTAGTCAACGATTACTTTTTAATTTTGGTATGTATAATTAATTTAATTATGGAATTAACATAATAGTAGAAATTTTAACGTGGAAATTTTTACCTCAAGTTTTCTTTCTCTCATGTTATAAATATTTTTAACCTGATATTTTTCATGATAAATTTCACTTTATATCCGTTCTTAGCATGCTTATATAAATACATTCAATGGAAATTTTAATTTCATAAAATGATTTTTTATATTTTTCGCTCAGGTAAAATATTTTAATTTTGTAATTTTCTTATAAGATGGCATGTAGATAAAAGCTATTTTTCGTATTACAGGAAAAATAGGAATGCAATAGTTCGATATAGGATAATTATTGTGAATAAATTTCCAAGGTCGAGCATTTAGAAGGCCAATAAAAACAATAAGAAAAAAGGAAGATATCATTTTAATCGTTTATATATTTCCAAGGTTTTTCGTAAAATTGTCATGTAGACGTGTAAATTTACGTGTGAGTAAAATATCGGAATTATTGAGTTTAGTCGAGTAGGATGAATTCAAACGAGATGTGTAATTTTATTGCAAAACCAAATTATTAGTCTCAATTTTATTTATCGTGCTTACTATGTAAGTGGCCTAATTCGACTAAAAAATAGTTGATTTATCTCGTAAATTAGAATTAAATATATGATTTTATATTTGGATAATTTTTTACGAATTAATATTAGTAGTACTTAATCTCATGATTAATAATAATGAAACGTTCCGTACTTCGTGGAGTAAACTAAAGAAAATTGAAGGTAATTTTATTTTTAAATTATAATTGAGAAAAAAAAATATATTGTAGATTTTACCTTCTTATACAATATCTAATATATAGAATTTTAATAAATTCCATAATTTTCTAATAGGAGTTGAGTTTAGAAATGCCTCGGACTCAGAAATATGATGTGACAGAATCTCTCGCACCTTTTGCATCATCTCAACAGACCATCCTTTCTCATAACAACGATAACAATTTACATAGATCAGAAGATATTTACAATTCAAATGAAATTCCCGTCAGGAAAAAGAAAATTCCTTTAGGATGTAAGTAAATTTAAAATTAATAACAAGTTGGTATTATATTTTTATTTTTAACGAAATATTGCAATCAATTGGTATTCGAACTTGGCATAAATTTGAAAAAGTTTTTTATTATTGAAATTATTTTTTTTTTTGTTTTTATAAAATGTGAATTTTTAAATCGTTCAATTTAAAATATGTTTGATAAATTATTACTTATTTAAATTTCGATAAAGCAAGAATTTCATTTATGCTCCAAGATAAAAAGTATTTTCGCTGATTCCATAAATTTTAATATAAAGAATAGATAAAAATATCAATCGGAATTTTGAATATCTTCCACATTAGGAAAAATATTTGCTGAATAAATTTTTCCTATTAAGAAGAATTGAAAATATATTTTAAGTTATACTGAACTCACAAATGCATCGACGTTGAATATTTTCTTTAGAAATACTAATCCTTTAATATATATATTTTTAAGAACAGATTTCATTCTAATTTTCTCTTTGTCATTTGTATATGAGAATACAAAGTTCAATTCTTACTTGTTAGAATTAAACGAAATTTTTGCTTGTTTAATTCAATAATTTCATTGAAGTTGGTACTTTGCAGAAATTTCGATTTGATTATAAATATTTGCAATTATTGAATTACATTTCAGAATATAAAAATGCTTTACTTTATACAGATGCTGCTGCTATTATTATTAAAGTTAGATCTGTTATATTCACTAAAGAATTATAACGAAAGAACTCAATTTATAAACAATTTTTTAAACAAATAATTATCAAGCTCTTCTTGAATAATTTAATTAATAATACTTCTGTTAATCTGCAGAAATTGAAAGCCTATTAACTTCAGCATTGCATTAAATATCAGTTCGTTGTGTTCTTGATGATTTTATAAGAGCATATTAAGTTATACGGTATTTAGAAGGCCTTAATCTGGCTATTTTACTTTGTTTATAATAAACGTGTGATCAAGAAATTACCGAAATAGAAATATATCTCTCTAAAAATGTTAATTTATATAGTTTCTTGCTATTTTTATAATTTTAAAATCATTTAATTACGCATAAAATTTTAAATTTTTTTTATCAATTTTTTTTAAATAAGCCGCTGAAGTTAGCATTCAGTCGGGATGATGATGATGATAAAAAGCCTCGAATAATCTCTGAACTATCACAAGCTTTGACCCAATACAATATATACTGGTTTGCGTCCAGTTTGAGACTGGTTAACTCAGGTTGCAAATTATTGATTTCTTTTTTAATAACGTAACTTGTCCACGAAGTGAACAATTCTTAATTAAAAATAAAATTGTTATGCATTTTTCATAGAGAAAATATTGTTAATTTGAATTACTATGCTCCCAAATCATTTAAGACAATATAAAATATATCAAATATTATTTCAAAATACTTTACAGCAGTGTTTATCTTTTGGCCCATTGATCTATAGGCTTATTATAGATGGTTCATAGTAATGACAAATATAATTGCCTAAAATTTGCCTTTTTAATAATAATGCTCATTTTGCTGTCATGTAGAAGTTCGCGGTAAGTAATGGTGTTTAGTACTTTTTTTATTGATGGATAACTCTATCAATAAAGAGGTTGAAAATTACTACTGTACAATTCATATTATTGTATTTTGAAATAATAGTATTGAGAACATGCATGAATCTGCGTCACGTTGTTAGGGGAAAGGTGTAGATTAGGGGTGGGCAACCTCCGGCCCACGGGCCACATTATTTTATTATACCAACGCTATGTATACTTACATATCTGTACCTTTTTTTAAAATAAATACTATTATTAATTGTTTTTGTTTTGGCCCGTGGCCCACCATAAATTTTTCTATACGGCCCCCTACAAAAAAAGGTTGCCCGCCCCTGGTGTAGATTTTTACAATAAATGAAGTGTGTGTGTGTGTGTGTCAGAGTGTGTGTGTGTGTGTCAGAGTGTGTGTGTGTGTGTCAGAGTGTGTGTGTGTGTGTGAGAGTGTGTGTGTGTGTCAGAGAGTGTGTGTGTGTCAGAGAGTGTGTGTGTGTGTGTGTGTGTCAGAGAGTGTGTGTGTGTGTGTCAGAGTGTGTGTGTGTGTGTGTCAGAGTGTGTGTGTGTGTGTGTGTGTGTCAGTGTCATTCAAATTATGACATCACCCTGTAAAAATGATTGGTGGGATTCCTAACTAAAAATTTTTTAGAGTTTTTTCTTTATATATATATATTACATATACATACTAGAACATACAGTGGATTACGCTTAATTGGGACACGTCGGGCCAAGCCATTTTGTCCCAATTAAGCGGTTGTCCCAATTAAACGAAGTAATGAATTTTGATATAAAATATGTAATCCGTAGGTAAATAAATAATAGGTAGAAAAATAATAATTAGGTACCTATTTTAATTATTTCTTAAAATAGATACCTAATTATTAGTTTTTTACCGAAATCTTAGTTTTTTAGAAGTCTTGAATACTGGCCGCTGGTATTCACGCCTCGCCCGCTAACTATAGAAATCCATTGATCTAATGCTTCTTCGACTTCTGAATCCTTTCCATCACGCTTTTTTTTTTATATTCCTGGAATTTCTTTCTGTAATTCCCACGTAGTTGATTTTCTTTTTTGTAGGAGACGCGTCTATGGTAGATTTTGGTTCCTGGAATTTCTTTCTGTAATTCCCACGTAGTTGATTTTCTTTTTTGTAGGAGACTCGTCTATGGTAGATTTGGTTTATTTCAGCGAGTCTACGATAGCTTATATTAAATGGCTGGCTTTTAATTTTATTCAGCCAAGCAATTTTACTCGAGTGTAAAATCCTCTGACATCTTGGCAAAGATTAGTGTAAGTATGTGTAGCCATACTTTCGAAAAATCCCTAAAATATATCAAAAATTGAAAATTCCTTTTCTGCTACTGTCCCAATTAAGCGTTTAAATTTTGTATTGGTTTTGGTTTGGTTTTCGTTCTTTGAGATTTGTCCCAATTACGCGACTGTCCCAATTAAGCGGAATCCACTGTATATGTTCCAGTATGTATTTATATCCAGTTGTTTAAAAGTTTGGAGATTAAACAATGTGTATAATAAATAAAGTACCTGTGTCAAAGTAATTCCTATTTTCTACCATTTTATGTTTTTTTAATTTTTACTTCCGGAAAAAAATTTTAAGCAGAAGAAGTTCTTCAAATATGGCTTCGCGGTCAGGAGAGTCAGGCTTGATATAACAAAAAAATCACGAAAGGGGGAGAGGGTGTCAGTGTTCAAAATAGCGTGATGTAATTTATGAATACCCCCATTAGTTTCTCGGTTTCTATTGTTAATCCTTTCATTCTAATATATGCATCGTCATTCTTAAAATAATTTTGTTATTGCATTAATATTATTTTAGATGAATTTAACATCGAATTCAATTTTAATAATTGAATTATGGAGCAATTTAGACTGCCTACACTTGACTAAAGAGTACCAAGGAACGAAATAAATACATAACAAGCATGAATGTTAATTAACGAGCGAAGATATCTCATTGTTCTGGATACTGATAATTTCAATAACTGATTATGGTTTTTCATTTTTGTGGGAGTTTCTATAAAGTGTCTTATCGCAAGCTTGGATTTTATTGAGAACTAAGAGCATAAAATATAGTATAACTGGTGAGTGAGTGGTGATATCATAATTAGAGATTGGTATAATGTTTGATTTACTTGTAAATTTCATATTTCATGACAGATTACGAGAAACTAGTGAAAATGGTCCATCATATAATCATTTCCTTTTGGGCACTATTAAATTTCATTTTCATTTCCTCTTCATTACATATTTATATCGAATAATCGATGAAATAATTATTTTTTGAATGATTTAAATATAGAAATAATGTAAAGGTAACTCCATAAACATGCTTAATATTATATTTTATTAGTAGCATCATCATATTTGTCATTTTCAATAATGTTGAAGAAACAGGAACTAATATAATTATCCCAGATTTAATAATTTGATTTATAAAATAATAATTTAATATACCTGATTTGCAGGGCCGCATTTATACTTTTGGAGGCCCCAAAGAAACAAGTCTATTTCAAGTTTAATCAAATTCATACGCTTTTTTTAAAAGTTTATTGAAAATAAATCTACATTTCTATAATAACTGATTTTAATAAAATAAAAATAACACAATATTAGCATGCATATATCTGTATTAAATAATTAATAAAAATTAACCCGTTCAAATTTAAATTAAAAATAATTAATAATTAAAAATTTTTTGGCTTTGGTTTTAGCAAATATATCTATAGTGTGATCATAATTAATCGAATCCATTACATCTGATTCGATGTAATGGATTCGATTAATTATGACGACAGATAACGACATAATAACCACAGATCACTTGTTTTATTTTGATGCAAATTGTTTCTTAAATAAGTTTTTATTCATTTCAATACTGAAAATGAGCGTTCAGCACTCGCATTTGAAATAGGCATAGTCAAAATATTTTTAAAATTGTTTCTACGTTCGGAAAAGTACAACTTAACCCATCATTTATAAATTTATACATATTTTTAATTGAAAAATTTTCTTCCTTTATCATTATCAAAAATTGTTTAACTTTAATAAATTTTTCTGAATCAATATCAGTCCCATAAGTTTGTAAAATTTTATTAATGCTAGCCCTGTATTTATCTTGATCTGTATCCTTCTTCAAAAAAAATGTCAAACATATTTAATGTGTCTAAATAACTTTCTGCTCTTTCATTAATTTCCAAAACTAACTTACCACAAATAACATTAAAAGTATTAGTAATGAAATTTTCTTTCCCACGAAATATCTCATCGTTAGATTGTGCAACTTCGTCATACATTTTTTTTTTCTCATCTTTAAATTTTTTCATCTGAATAAATTCGCTTCTTCATTTAAACTAAAGCAACAAAACTATTTCTTATATGTAAAATAAAACCAACTAAAGACTATAGCAAATTATTAGCTAACAGTAAATCCGTAACGGGATTTTATAGAGATTTACTAGTAGCATTTTTCATTGTAAAATTTTGTCCCACACAACTGCTAATATTGCTGTTTCTAAATTATCAAAATGCTCAGCTAATGATGAGCTCTCTAATTTAGAAATAGGTTTTTTCATGAGGAGAAATGAATAGCTCAAGTAATGCTTCTTTAATTTGTTTATATCCACGTTTCAAAGCCAGTATAGCATCAGCTATATTAGCTTCGAAACGTCGCAGACCATCTCGTTTCACTTAAAAGTTAGAATAGAAAACTAAGGAATAGTGCTAAATTAAAATTAATTTCACAATTCTATTTTTATTCTCATTTGTCTACGGTTGTGCGAAACATGTAGATATAGGGTCCAATAGGAACAAAACATCTATTATCCTATATATTTGCCTTGTGATACGCTCACGTACACGAATTTATGCAATACTACAGTTCCTGTAAGTTTTATATTCTAAGGAAAGAACAGTATATTTAATTTTTCAGCGGTCTCTAATTTTTATATTACAGATAATTTAAAGGTTTTTTTTATATTAGATGTAATAGAAGATAATTTTTGTATTATGAATATTTAAAAATAATTATTTTGCAACTATAAAGAGGCTGTTTTTTATATTGTTTGTGAGGAGTGAAGTTTAAAATGTGGCCTCCTACAGAATGAGGCCTCCAGCTTGCGCCTATTGCGCCTAATGATAAATGCTGCCCTGCTGATTTGTAATAATTTTGGCTACTACCGGCGTACACAGGATATTGACATGAGAAAGTTCAATTAAAAAAAAGAAAACTAAAATGATTACTGTATAGACTGTAAACCAATAAAATATTGATCAATGTACAGTAATTACTTTATATAAATCAAAATAAGGTAGCAATTATTCAATTGTAATTTTTGTAAATATATAATTTGTCTTTGAATAATAATAATAATTATTATTATTATTATTATTATTATTATTATTAAAACATATGCATAGGCTTAATGAAAGTGTTCTGATCTCAAGTAACTTCTATTTGCATACCCCAGATTAGTCATTATTATGTGTGAATTTTCTTTTCCAAGCAATCACTTCATTCTAGCACTCCTTTATTTTTTGCTTTTGATGCGTCAACATATACTGTTACTTCCCAATCACGATTAAATTTATTATCTGGATAAAAATTCCAAAATAATTTAGCTTGCTACGTGCGTATCTCAAAATAATCAGATTTAATCTTAATTTTGTTTTAATTTATATTCAATTGCCAGCTTTCAATTGCGTTAATGCTACAAATCCCCAAAATTATAACTTTTAATATTTAAGATTAAAGAAACTTACTCAGCAGTTTTTCTTTTGAAAAATGAAAAGAAATTTGAAAAGACAAAGTGAAAAGAGTATAGGAAAGCATGAATAAAAGGGGAAAGGATACTGAAAAAAATATGTGGCAGCCCACTAACAGAAAAAGAGAACTTATTTATATGCCTTATAACTGTTGAGATTTTTTTTTTCTGTCGTCTTATAATTTGGACATATTAAACGTACAGTTAATTTAAATTATATTCACTAGAGGGGGCTTTTGTTGTATTTTGTCTGTTGGTATGGATGAGACCAAAGATGGGATTGAGCCTGGCTGGAACGAATTGGAGTAGAATAATGTCAACGGTCATCGCTCGAATTGGCTCGAGAGTTCTCGAGCCATCAGATAATTGTCTATTATGCAGATTGTGTATTACAAATTCTGGATAGATAATGTTGAAATTGAACTCTGTTCTACGAAATAAAATAGAATATGTCAAGAAAAGCAATAGTAAGAAATTAAATGAGACTATTATTTATTTTACTGGAAGTCCAGTTATTCTAGAAAGTTTTGAAAGTTAAATGTCAAGAAAAGCAATAGTAAGAAATTAGTGAGACTATTATTTATTTTACTGGAAGTCCAGTTATTCTAGAAAGTTTTGAAAGTTAAATTATCTGTTAAGTGACCCGATAGTTATTCATTTGTATGTTAATTGGTGACTTCTCAAAATTCTGGAGACTTATAAAAAAAAAAGCTTGTCATTTTCCTTGCATTAATTTTTCTTTCGCGTGCGAAAATCTGCCGCTCGACCTCTTCGTTAAAGCATAATCTGAAGCTCGTGACATAATTCTACTTGAGCATTCGAACTACTGAAGCACGTCCCCATCCCTATCGTTTTATTTATCTCCTATTTGTTTATTTGTACAAATACAACTGTGAATTTTCAACTAATTAGTTGTATTTTTTTCTCTATCATTTCAATTACATATGATTTTTTACAAATTTCACACGATGTGCGATATACAGGTTAATTTTTAAGAGGTCTGACAAAATTTAAATCGGATGCAACAGATCAAAAAGTCCATATAAACATGTGTCCAGAAATGTTTCTTTTTCAAACTAACACATGGTGTAAAAGCATAGGTCATATGCATAACCTTCTCAAAAGGATAAAAGCATGCGTTATTTTCAGTCATTCAGACTGTCCCAGAAGCTTGCAAAATGTTGTGATTAATGTACAATTCAGTTTGTTACAGCTGATTGCAAACTACAATTTAATAGACATCACGAGACTAATAGAACTATTAAATTGCATGTTTTTACCTTGAGTTATCTCGAAAAAGGAAACCTTTCCGGAATCGTGTTTATACATGTGACTTTTTGCTTTATTTTGATGAGTAGCATATGTGATTTTTAAATCTGACTAGATCTTTTAGGAATACTGTATAGCATGTGTATGTACAGTTTATGCATGTGTGCAAATAATTATATAATTATTTTCTCCAGAATTAATTTCTGGAGAAAATAATTTACATTTTTTCATAAATAAAATCAAGAATAATGTTACTTCGCTTTCCTCCAGAAAAATTCTTGAGAAAAGCGAGGTAACATTATTCTTGATTTTAATTATTTATGAAAAAAAATGTAAATTATTATAGATATCTAATTACCTTTACCTCAGTATTAACGTTCCTTTCTTATTTTATGACAAATTAAGTATTTGTTGAATATGTAATTCCTTAATACAAAATTTATATTAACTACTATACAGTGCTTTTTTCCTAAATTTTCTATTCGATAGTTTTTTTTTTTTCTAATTTCTCAGAATAAAGAACATACGATGCTGATTTAGAACGCTCTTAAACGATGATGCAGTTAATAGCATTATCATTGTTTAAGAATGTAAGTATAAAAACGTGTTCATTATCAGCACACTCGTTTACATGTATTATTTGCATTTATTCATTGACCTCATAAATTCGTTATTTAACGATGATGATAATTTTTACTTGGATGAATTCAAAACGTGACATTCTGAGCCTCTGAAAAACTATAGTCATGATCACTCAATTTTTGTAAAATGTATCTTGTGGTGTGGCACTGGGAAACACATTTTACTGGATTTTTTTATTTTTTTTTATCATATCATAACAATATCCATAGCAATTACAAGATAACAATTTGATTTTTCTGAAAAAACATATAGATATATAATTATACAACAGATGACGTATATCCAAATTTAAAAAGTCATTTTTGGATGTCCTAAAAAGGATATTGATTGATATTACAGTACAGGACGTACAGTATTGCCAAATCCACATCTAGAGTACTTTGGATTTTCTGACAATTTGTCCATATCAGATATGAATAATTCTGATTATTTCTTTTGGGATTGTGTCGAAGATCTACATACCACAATGTACTTTTCAACAGTTGAAACAAAAAGTGGAATTATTTTTATTAAATCATCGTATATTGAAGGCATAGTGATGGATGATAGTTTTACACAACATGCTGTCTATGATCTCATCAAAAATAATAAAATAATCGTTTATTATTATTTCTGATAATTTAGATAATTGCTAATTGTCACAGAACAGTTTATAATTGTTAACAATTGTATTATGAATTGCTTGTTAACACAACTGTTAATTGATTTAACTGATTTGATAATACTTCTACATAAAAATTTAAATTACAATCTATTATATGTAATTTTGAAACGTCTCGACGAGAGTATTAAATTCTATTTTGAAAGAAATTAAAAATACTAGGTCTTTCTGTTGTATTCACCGGATGTATTTTTACTTAATAGTGTTTTGATTTTAATACAGATTGAATTGTCACTGTTCCATGTATTGCAATGATTTTGCAATTTTCTAATCTAAAATAACTCTGTTCTTCGTATTTAATATTTAAAGTTTCTTGCGTCGTATTTAATTAAACTAAATGAGCAATTAAAACAGCATAAACATTTAATTTAAAACTATAGGCTGATCAAATGAATGAACTTGATTCATAGATTAGTTTTAAGGTAGTTATTAATTTGAAAATATTACTGTAATAAATGTTGAGGACGGACGGAGTATATATCATTATAATGAGCATGAAATAAAATTATCATTCAAGAAAAATTCTTGGAAATAGTAACTTAAGCGATATAATTTAAACAGAAGATATAGATACGAAATATCGTGTATTTTTAGTACAATCTGTGATTTCTATATTCATGCTTGTTGTGCTGATACAGTACTATATTAAACAGTTCTGAAAAGAACTAATCATCTATATTCTTACCATGTTTGCTGTTTAAGAAAGAATGATTATAAATCTGAGAGAGAGTATTGATCAAAATCATCATGAGTAAGATGGTCTTCCTATTGAATTTCGCAAAAATCAAACAAATTTAAAAAAATTATTGATTAAAAAAAAATCTCGAAGTTTGAATGTCTGTCATTTTTAAATAGTTGAAGCAACCGAATTAAGATATCATATCAAGGTTATCTTTAGTGGCTTGATCTTTCTGATAATTCATAAAAAATTCATCAATTATACTTTTTATTCTTTTAAATTATCTGTTGTTAAAGTTGTGGGATTAGAAAAGTGTCGGGAGCATCTTAATAGCAGAATTTCACTATTGAATTTCACAAAAATCGACAAATAATAATAGTTCAAAAAGTTTAATGATATACGATAATCTTATAAGCCTTCTATTCGAAGAAAAATGGATAGCTTTTTTTATCGATTCATTTTCTCAACTGGCAAATGAGGTAAGTAGTAATGTGTAGAAGTCATGATAGAAGTATATTTCGTTTTAATCTTGACTTTTGGTCTGCCAAAATAAATTTTTCCAATAAAACTCGATTTTTCTTTTATAGTTTTTGTAAATAATAATAATAATTTTTATAATACAATAAAAAAATGGTCGATAGATGGCGTGGTATTCAAAATCTTAATTATTCTTCATAAGATCCTGCTGGCAATCTGTTCCCACTAATAACTTTTGAACTATTTAATAAATTTTAATGAAAAATTGTTGATATTCTGCATCAAAGATGATCTCGACGAGCATCATTTATCATGTAAATCAATAGCTGAGTGTCTTTCATTATTTTCCTTTATGCGACACATTTTTTAAAATAAACTAAAATTTCATTGCACTACAGTTAATATATTATTAATTAGTATAGTATAATATTAAACAAGTGAATATATTATACAAGGTAATTCATTTTTTGATGCACCAAACGAAATCCGTAGCTGCTGCACTGAAAACTGAATCGCTTCATCATTCCTTTACTGATTCGTTTTTCGACGCACCATTTCACTTATCTACCTGTTTCATTATTATGCAAATATTAACGTTGTTGACAACTGAAGGCTTGTTAGTAGTGTGTAGATGTAGAAATCGATGTTTCGCGTTAAGTTCAGATTGGAAACTATTCTTTAATCTTTGGTTTTTCGTGTTTCTTCATATCGTTAACATCACATACTGTACTGCAATCAAAATTACAGTTCAAATTGTTTTCAATAGACGGAAGTGTAGTGGATAAAGCAACACGTCCCCGACAGTATTTTCGAGAAATATGGCGAAAGATTTCGTGATGTGTTTCTGTCCCGGCCACACCTTGCCGGGACAGGAACACACAATACGACAATTAGCCTTGCTTTCAGAGGTCCAATAGAACCGGTTCTGTGAACGCATAGGAACTCATTATCGACGCAGAAAAACGGAAACTGACAAACAAGTAGTGACTGAGATCACCAAAACCCATGAGCTAGTACAAGGAAGCTTTCAAAGGTTTTAGGGAATGTATCCCAGCCGACAGTTTATCGAAAATTAAACATGGATTTCGTAGCTTTAGTGAGTTCTCACCAAGAACTTTTGTCGGATGATTACGAAAAGCGACAAATGTTTGTTGTTAATGCAATAGAATTGGCAAATTCACATCCTAATTGTCGGCCGGATGGCCGCGTGGTAAAGCTTTGGCTTACCACCCTGGAGGATCCGGGTTCAAATCCGGGTCCCACACCTCCAGTTTTTCAGGAGGGATCCGGGCCCGGCCCGTTGAACCCCGATCCTTCAACCATCCGGTTGACCCCATTACGGGTGTTGGCCAGCCTGTGATGGTCTCTACAAGTGGCCGCCGCCAGATACAGTATATCCCATGAGGATATGGCGGCGTAAACTAATTAACCTAACCTAACCACATCCTAATTTCATTAGAAATATTGTTATACAGATGAAAGCTCATTTACTCTACATCGTAACCCAAATTCTCGAAATTATCGAATATAGTCCAGAACAAATTCCAGATCTATCTGCTGCAAGCAATCACAGTATCCAGCAAGACAATGTTTGGGCTGAAATCTTTGGCCAAAGTATAATTGGGCCTATATCCATTGACGGGAACTTGACCGGGGGAGAAGTACTTAAATCTTTTACAAGAGAGGTCCACGGATAAATGAAGCGGTTAATGAAGATGAAATTATAGTTCCAATATGATGGGTGTCTCCGCCCACAATTATAAGCGTGTAATAGAATACTTAAATTGTTTTCCTGGGAAAGTAATTGCCACCAACGGAGATCTAGCTTGGCCGCCACGATTGAGTCCTTGTGACTTTTTCCTTTGGGGCCACACAAATCATCTATTTATGGCCACGAGCATTTTTCAAACATTCAACAGTTAGAAATGGCAATTGGAAGATGCTGTCAAAACAGTACACACACCTTTTCATGTGCAGACATCCTCTTATGATCGGCTAGGCTATTGTGCCGCAGCATTCAGTGGATTGTTTGAATATCTAATTTAATTTTGTTATTTTGTAAATTGCAAAATTAAATTAGGTATTCGAACAACCAAGATTTCTTTATGCAAGATTTTCAGAATCTTTTTGCAAGATTTCTTCATGTAAAATTTAATGCTAAGAATGAAACTACATAGTTTATTAAGCTTATTTTAAAATCAAATTTAATGGACTTTATCACTCTGCTAAAATTTCATAAAATTCAATTAACTAGTTCAAAGGTTATTACTGAAAAATCTCTAGATTGAACTTCCGCTGTTTTTTAAAGGTTGAAGATGAAGGGGATTAATTGACGTGTTATCAAGATCATTGATTTGATCTAGCTAAAAATTTCATAAATATCTAATAACTTTGTCAAGATTAGCGATTTCAATCCCAATGATTTCAATTCCGGGATTCGAGATTAGTAAGTGAAAGATTCTGGGATTTTTCGAGATTTAATAAAATAATCGTAACTTATCATTTACCATATTTTTTGGCGTAATTCATTCCGTTTTTGACATTTTTTAATACGCAGATATAAGGATATATAAAAAAATTTGCCTAATTTTCTAAATTTAATATTGAAATTCGATACCATAGACCGTAACTTGATCCGTCGTATAAACAAACAATCGTATTATCCCTTTCGTGGATGAAATACGGTATTCCACTACAAAAATGTTTAAAATAATTGTTTATTAGGCATTTTTGTTCTTATTTTCTTAAAATAATGTCGGATAAATACTTTTTATTTTATAAGAAGTATTACTACGTTTGAAAATATCGACTTTGTTGAAAATTTTGTTATTTTAATAAATATTGCTGTAATTTGTATACGTAGCTATCATCCTGCCAACTATATGCCAGATTTAGCACTGATTTTTGATAAATTATCGTTTTTATACGTTTTTTACTCAAGATTAGTCTCAGAGCCTTTTAAAAATGGCGGATGGTGAATTATTTCTCTGTATTTCGTCATTCTAAGTCATTAATTTTTCAAAAAATAGTTAAAATATAATAATAATTTATTATTTTCATGTTGTGAAGAATTGTTTATTTTACTTAATAAATTTTGAATTATATAGATGACATTGCTATTTCTGTACTTTTATTCCCTGGATATCGGTAGATCGCTATATCGCTCCGGTGAAAAAATAGCTCACGATCATAAAAAGGTTGGGCAGCCCTACTATAGAGCAATCTCTTTTAATTAAGAAAGATGTAGGAGTTGTCCATTTGTCCATATAAAATAAGCTATCCCACCACTTAGGAAAGTGGATTTAGCAGTGTTTTTTCTAAGCTCTTCATATACAATTAGTATTAAACATATAATGAATTATTTACTGTGTGGTTCCATGCCATATTTTTCATCATTATATTTCTATAATCTCCTTTTTAACGTTCTGTAAGGTAGATATAGGCCTATCATATATCTGTGAAGCATTGAAGCAATTCATGCTTCCTCTGTTTATATGTTATGCTACAAGTTTTAAACTTTCTTCGAACCAAAGACCGCCACTTGGATCCTAGTATATGGTACTTATCATTTAATTTATGAAAATAAATCATAAATATAAAATTTTAAATTCGGCATCTAACCCTGAAGCAAAAGTTGCCATCTTTCCCGGTGATCAGGGTGACATCCAACTTTTAATCACGTGACTTAAAATGGCTAAATTAGAATGACATCGAAAGCAAAGTATTCACTACGCATTAAATATATTAATTTTTACTATGATGATGATATTACGATTAATAATAATACTTCAAAAAGTAACTGCTTAATTTTTGATGAAAATTTCAGCACTCTCTGGGAACTTTTCGATTTCCAATGCAAGTAATTGATAATCTAATAATAGTTATCATCTATATTTTTGGCGGGCTTATAGGAGGTTGTAATAAATCACCTTTTATCGCCACCTGTTTAAATACTAAAGAATTAGAGAAAAATAAGCTTCTTTTCCCGATTCACTCTATTAAGAAAGTATCTCAGAAGTTGTCCGCCATTTTTAAATGGTTGAAAGTAGAATTGTTTCAATATGCGTATCGTGATCATGCTTTGAGCATATCGCAGAAAATGCAAAATTTAAGTAATTTTTTGTTTGGTTACAAATGAATGCCTTTTCCTATTTTTAATTTCACACAAATAATTATGTTCAAATTAAATATTAAAAGTATCGAAAACAAGTAAATAGATGCGTTATAAAATATATCCAATAAAATAACTATTGGATATACAGAGTGATTCATTTTTCGATGTACCATACGAAATCTGTAGATGAGCATTGAATCGCATCATCCATTCCTTTGCCGATTCTTTTTTCGTCGCACTATGACAACTAATTCTAAATCAGTTAAAAAAATAAAATGAAAAAAGTAAAATAGCAATGTATTGGTATACGAAATACTTTATTTGAAATAAATCTGACACTTTTTGAATGAAAAAACAAAGGAAAAAAAAAATATTGTAACTTCTAATCCCTCATCGTACATCGTGACTCTGATACTGCGATTCATCAATTTATATTTTTTATATAATTAATAGCATAATTTAGTTATGCAAAAACTAAATTTCAATGCGCATTATATAAAAAAGGTGAATTGATGGAAAGATGAATTAATGCCTTCTCTATGTGACTTTTAGAATTTAATAAACTACGAAAATTTTGTTGCACAATATAAAGTGCCTGTAATCAACTGGAAAAATATTTTCGAAATTCAAAGCAGCAAAAACCGATTTTTTTCTAACCGATGTTGTTTTTTGTGCACTATCAGTAACAGCTGCATTGACATATTCTTCCTCTATTTCCCAATATTTTTCAACTGCTTTAGTTTATTAGCTAGACTCTCGCTAGTATACCGTTCATCCAATATAAAAACATCCAATTCTACATTGCATAGCTTCTTTTCCTCATCTATAAAGATCCAAATATCCATTTTCGAAAATCCAAATATCGCATTAAAATTTTTGTTTATGTATTCGTAATTATTTTCGGATATTTGGATTTTCGGATATTCATTTTCGAAAATCCAAATATCGCATTAAAATTTTTGTTTATGTATTCGTAATTATTTTCATGTTGTGAAGAATTGTTTATTTTACTTAATAAATTTTGAATTATATAGATGACTGTTATTTCTGTACTTTTATTCCCTGGATATCGGTAGATCGCTATATCACTCCGGTGAAAAAATAGCTCACGATCATAAAAAGGTTGGGCAGCCCTACTATAGAGCAATCTCTTTTAATTAAGAAAGATGTAGGAGTTGTCCATTTGTTCATATAAAATAAGCTATCCCACCACTTAGGAAAGTGGATTTAGCAGTGTTTTTTCTAAGCTCTTCATATACAATTAGTATTAAACATATAATGAATTATTTACTGTGTGGTCCTATACCATATTTTCCATCAGTTTCTATTATAGCCTTTTTAACGTTCTGTAAGGTAGATATAGGCCTATCATATATCTGTGTTGAAGCAATTCATGCTTCTTTGTTTATATGTTATGCAACAAGTTTTAAACTTTCTTCGAACCAAAGACCGCCACTTGGATCCTAGTATATGGTACTTATCATTTAATTTATGAAAATAAATCATAAATATAAAATTTTAAATTCGGCATCTAACCCTGAAGCAAAAGTTGCCATCTTTCCCGGTGATCAGGGTGACATCCAACTTTTAATCACGTGACTTAAAATGGCTAAATTAGAATGACATCGAAAGCAAAGTATTCACTACGCATTAAATATATTAATTTTTACTATGATGATGATATTACGATTAATAATAATACTTCAAAAAGTAACTGCTTAATTTTTGATGAAAATTTCAGCACTCTCTGGGAACTTTTCGATTTCCAATGCAAGTAATTGATAATCTAATAATAGTTATCATCTATATTTTTGGCGGGCTTATAGGAGGTTGTAATAAATCACCTTTTATCGCCACCTGTTTAAATACTAAAGAATTAGAGAAAAATATCTTTTATCGACACCTGTTTAAATATTAAAGAATTAGAGAAAAATAAGCCTCTTTCCCGATTCACTCTATTAAGAAAGTATCTCAGAAGTTGTCCGCCATTTTTAAATGGTTGAAAGTAGAATTGTTTCAATATGCGTATCGTGATCATGCTTTGAGCATATCGCAGAAAATGCAAAATTTAAGTAATTTTTTGTTTGGTTACAAATGAATGCCTTTTCCTATTTTTAATTTCACACAAATAATTATGTTCAAATTAAATATTAAAAGTATCGAAAACAAGTAAATAGATGCGTTATAAAATATATCCAATAAAATAACTATTGGATATACAGAGTGATTCATTTTTCGATGTACCATACGAAATCTGTAGATGAGCATTGAATCGCATCATCCATTCCTTTGCCGATTCTTTTTTCGTCGCACTATGACAACTAATTCTAAATCAGTTAAAAAAATAAAATGAAAAAAGTAAAATAGCAATGTATTGGTATACGAAATACTTTATTTGAAATAAATCTGACACTTTTTGAATGAAAAAACAAAGGAAAAAAAAAATATTGTAACTTCTAATCCCTCATCGTACATCGTGACTCTGATACTGCGATTCATCAATTTATATTTTTTATATAATTAATAGCATAATTTAGTTATTATCGACTATCATCGATTATTTTAACTATCGACTAAAAAGCTTGTCGCGATCGACGGGTTGGGCAGCTCTGCTCTATATTAACTTTTGACTTTCGTGATGTGGAGCCACACTAAAGGCATCAAAGAGTAATGTGGCTCAAAAGCCGCAACTTGACCACCGTGGAAGTATACAATATCTAAATAGTTGATTTTATTTAATTCTTGTAATTTTATAGAATTTAATAATTTATTCTTAATATATGTAATTTTATAGAATTTTAACAATTTATTCTAGTAAAATATACATGGTATACAAGTTTGTTGGATGATTAAAGAGTTCATTTTGGCTATTTATTAAAGAATTTGGTTAGATGATTAAAGGGTTCATTTTGGCTATTTACTGAAGTGAATATCATCCAAAGCGCAGTGGCATCTTACCCCGAAGATTCGGGGTAAAATGACTAATTGTAACCTGTTTTTAATTATAAATATAAATTCTATAAAATTACAAGAATTAAATAATTTATTCTATTAAAATATACATGGTATAGTGAACAAGAAGTTTGTTAGATGATCTAAATTTCAATGCGCATTATATAAAAAAGGTGAATTGATGGAAAGATGAATTAATGCCTTCTCTATGTGACTTTTAGAATTTAATAAACTACGAAAATTTTGTTGCACAATATAAAGTGCCTGTAATCAACTGGAAAAATATTTTCGAAATTCAAAGCAGCAAAAACCGATTTTTTTCTAACCGATGTTGTTTTTTGTGCACTATCAGTAACAGCTGCATTGACATATTCTTCCTCTATTTCCAGTCGTATTTACAAAACACTTTTAAGTATAAAAAAATATGAAATGAAAATATTCAAATTTAATATGAGTTTTAGGATAAAAAATACAAAACACTTGTAAGTATAAAAAAATATGAAATGAAAATATTCAAATTTAATACGAGTTTTAGGATAAAAAAAAGCATGGCAACTTTCCCGATCCACTATATATCCTGACTAGTTTCAATCCCGGATATAAAAAAAAAAGCATGGCAACTTTCCCGATCCACTATATATCCTGACTAGTTTCAATCCCGGAATTTCGAATATGGGATCCCGGATGATTTTAGACGATCCCAAAATTGTAACTTCTAATCCCTCCATCGTACATCGTGATTCTGATACTGCGATTCATCAATTTATATTTTTTATATAATTAATAGCATAATTTAGTTATGCAAAAACTAAATTTCAATGCGCATTATATAAAAAAGGTGAATTGATGGAAAGATGAATTAATGCCTTCTCTATGTGACTTTTAGAATTTAATAAACTACGAAAATTTTGTTGCACAATATAAAGTGCCTGTAATCAACTGGAAAAATATTTTCGAAATTCAAAGCAGCAAAAACCGATTTTTTTCTAACCGATGTTGTTTTTTGTGCACTATCAGTAACAGCTGCATTGACATATTCTTCCTCTATTTCCCAATATTTTTCAACTGCTTTAGTTTATTAGCTAGACTCTCGCTAGTATACCGTTCATCCAATATAAAAACATCCAATTCTACATTGCATAGCTTCTTTTCCTCATCTATAAAGTGGAACATCAAACTAATGTAATTCCTCTTCTGGATATCTGTCCATAAATCAGTTGATAAACATTGTCCACAATATTTAGACATATAATAAGCAAAATTTCTGTTTAAGCTGTTTTACAATGGATACTGTATTACTATATTTATCGGAAATTAGTCTTTTAGTCGTTGGTCGAGAAGGTTAAAATTGTACTTTATAATATATAAAACTTTAAGTGGCCAGCGGTAGATGCATCGAAAAATCACAGGGCTTAATGTGCATAATAAAATGGAGGAACTTTAACTTAAACCAATTCTTCTAATCAACTTTTGTGTCAATATTAAGTGCCTGTAATCAACTGGGAAAAATATTTTTGAAATTCAAAGCAGTAAAATAGGTTGTATAAATATCACTTCTAGGTTAAAATTGTACTTTATAATATATAAAACTAAGTGGCCAGCGGTAAATGCATCGAAAATCACAGGGCTTAATTGTGCATAATAAAATGGAGGAACTTTAACTTAAACCAATTCTTCTAATCAACTTTTGTGTCAGAAGTTCGAATATAAAGGATATCTTAATTTATGCTATTGAAATTATTTTAACTTTCACGTTATAATGGTATTAACTCTATATTTTAATATTAAATTTAGAAAATTAGGCAAATTTTTTTATATATCCTTATATCTGCGTATTAAAATATGTCAAAAACGGAATGAATTACGCCAAAAAATATGGTAAATGATAATATACGATTATTTTATTAAATCTCGAAAAATTCCGAACTCTTTCATTTACTATTCTCGAATCCCGGAATAAAATCTTCATTGGGATTGAAATCGTTAATCTTGAGTTATTAGATATTTATGAAATTTTTAGCTAGATCAAATCAATTATTTTGATAACACGTCAATTAATCCCCTTCATCTTCAACCTTTTAAAAAGTGGCGGATGTTCAAACTAAAGATTTTTCAGTAATAACTTTTGAATTAGTTAATTGAATTTTATGAAATTTTAACAGAGTGATCAAGTCCATTAAATTTGATTTTAAAATAAGCTTAATGAACCATGTAGTTTCATTCTTTTGAAAATGATTCACATTTAATTTTCTAAAGTTTCCTCAAAATTATGGAATTATTAAATAGATTTTTAGGACTATATCTCTTAGTGCTCTACTTGGATGGGAAGATTTTTCTATTAAAAATTTTATAACATTCAATATATAGGTTATCCCAGCGAAGATGATTTTAACGACTTATTTTAATCCCATATTTTTAATCATTCTAAATAAAGAATACATTCAGAAGTAGGCAATTAATTATTTTTGAATTGTTATTAAATAATATGTTCTGAAAAATTCTTTTAAAAATGATCTTTTTTGGAGTATTTCTATGTATTTGAAAAATAGAATCCGGAATTTTCAAAGTGAGTTTTTAACATATCAGGAGAATATATTTAAAAGCGAAAATTACGCGCACTTGTTTTACCAAAAAATACAATAGCGTCTGGATTAACCGAATAAAGATTAATTCCGAATTATCCAGGTGAATTATTTATCTCATGTTGATTTTTTTAAGTTTTGCAATAATTGTAATAAAACAGTTGTAAATAATAATAGTATAAATGTTGTAAATTATACAAATAAATAAAATTGAAAGAATTTAAACTGTTTTATAAAAACAATTTAAAAATCAACCAAAATAATTCACTTTTGAATTATAAATGAGTCATGTTCAATAAGCAAGTCGAATTTTTAAAAATAGTGTGTACATCATATTAATGTATTCAAATCTAGTTTATTTAATAATTTATCAAACATTGTGTTATCTAAGTTTTTGATTATCCCAGGTTCTCTCGTTCCACATTACTTGGGTAATTGGGACTCTATAATAAAATATTGAAGTTTTGTTAATTCTAAAACATTCCTGCAAAAGCCTGATTTAAAACTGAAGATATTTATAATAAAATATATTTTCATAATATAGAATTGTGAAAAAATTATTTTGCTTTCTAATCAAATTTTTCATTTATTAATAATCTTTAAATAAAGATCTTCAAAATAATCTTTAAATTAGAATTACGCAAAATTAATACAAGTTTATAATATGCAGGGTTAATAGCGGGATTATTCGGTGCCATGTCAATAGCTTTTATACTCTGTGTAAGTTATGTACATTTACCTGGAGTTCCAGAAAGCAGACCATTCACTTCTAGCAAAGTGTTACAGAACAAAGGTAATAAAGATTAAATTTTTATAATAATTTTTAAATATATTTTTAATAAATTTACATATAAAATTTTTCTCTAGGTTATTTAAAAGTTTATCCGTATTTACCTGATGAAAATACACTTATACCAGGAATGTATTCTATTCCTCTTCCTATCAATTCTTCTCTTCTACATCAGATAGATGATATAATTAACAGTAAGTCTACACCTCTCTTAAAGTAGCTTAAAGTCTACGTAATAAATATTTTAAGTTTTTTTTAAGGTTATCCCGAAAATCCAAATAACTATCAAAGTTGTTTTGTAAGTTCGCCTTCGTATAATCGGCCATGTTTTTTTGAAAGAATTTGGCTAGGAGGAAAATGTACAAAAGAGGATCAATTTGGTTATTTAGAAAATAATGGAACATATAGTCCATGTATACTACTACAAATTACTGATGTAAGAAAATTATATAATTGCTCTGTATATTAAATCTATAAAATATTGAGTTATTGATTAGAAATTTATTTAGTCTTTTGATTGGAGACCGATTATATATAAAAGAAATGATGTAGAAGATTCATGGAAACAAATTTATGACCCAACTTTTGCCAGTCTGGGTTGTGCAGTACAGGTAAATAATTCGTGGAACATTCTCTTAAAATATATTTTTTCTAATTATAAACTCTGGTTTTTCAAAATTTAAAAAAATGAAATTTCATTTCAGTATGATTTTATAAATATAATTAATGTAACATTTAAATTTTTATATATTAGTTTTATTTATATTTCATATCACATACTTTTATAAACATTAATTATTAATAAATTATCAAAAGTAAATCTGAGTGACATCTAGTATTGTGTTTTAGAATCAATAATACATCAAACATCAAATATTTAACAAAATTAATGTTAAATATATTAATTACATCAAATATATTTAACAGTATATATTTTTCAAAATATATACTGTTATTATTTTTTAAATAGTTTTAAAATAAATAGATAATTTTATTAAAATATTATGTTTTATTGTGCACTAGTTATTCCATTTAACATTACTTACCGTCTATATTTTCCCTGATCCTTTATAATCATCATCAAAGAATATAAATGCCATGGTTTTTTTCTGAATGCACCAGCTCCACTTCTGCTAAGTTTCTCTTCAGATTTTCTCTCTCTAGTGAAACGATCTCGAAGCAATTTTCATCTAGGTTTGTAATATATACATATACAGTAGAGTCTCCCTAATCCGACACATATGGTTCCAGGGCTTGTCGGATTTCAGAGATTTGTCGGATTATTGGATGTTCAATGAAAAAATGGAATTACACAAATGAATACGATCCGTTTATTAAGACTTTCCTGTCACTGTTCTTGCTGTTCAAATCTTTCACACCCCTCAATTTTATCCCAATTTTTTTTTAATGTCATAAATGGTGGCTTGTTCAACAGTTTTATCCCGATTTTTTTAATGTCATAAATGGTGCCACGTCCAATATTATAAAACGAGCTAAATCACTAAACTTCTCCCAAGTCAAGTTTTTTTAATTATTTCTGCCTTTTAGACCACAGTCAATGTCTTGTCTTCTTTTCTCACTTTTCCGATTTTTGACATTAGGTAAAGATAAATATCAAACACTGATACAGTAAAAACACTGTTTTACAGTAATCAGTGTACTGAAGTTAAAAATTAGTCTTGACTACAAGCCTGAGCAACGAACGAATAGCGATTGACATTTTACCTGGGCAATGCGACGGTTTGCAGAGTGTCGGACTACAGAGACTCAACTGTACTACTAATAAAATATTTTAGTATTATTTAATATAGAATATTTTTAAAACATTGATTTAATTCTTAGATAAAATAAATATATTAAGAAAACAAACATTTTAATCATTTATGATCTACTTCAGCTTCTGATGTAGAAGCGTTGATTAATTACAATATATAATATCAATATATAACAAACAATAGAGAATTTTTTAATTTTACTTTCTCGTAAATTTAATTTTTTAGTCTTAGCATTTATTTATGAAAATTTGTTCTCTGTTTGAAACTCTGCTACAAACTCATGACTTAGAAACAAATATGTACGGTATTTTATTACAATATTTTACAAAGTGGAGTTAATAATTTCTGGAAATTAAAACTGCAAATTTATTTTACTTTATTTAAAATAATCCCTTTAGCCTCTATATCAAAGATGGAAAATTTTTCAAAATCTTTCGCATGTCAAAATCAAGAAAAACACGGTAGGATACTATCCGCAGGATAGGTTCAAACCCATTCGCAGATATCTGAAACCGCGAACAGTATATACTGTACATGATATACTTATCTATGATAATTTAATTTATAAATTGAGCAACAACAATAATAAGACATCAACAACAATAATTAATAATAAAATAGGCGAACTATAATAAACCACTATCATCTTTCAAATATCTATTATACTGTACTAACACTTTTTCTTCATTCTTCTTATGATAATGATGATGATGATACAACACCTACGTGAAAAAATGAACCTGAACTGTATTTCTGGATTTTTATTTAATTTTTTTCTGATCACGGTCAACCGTGATTAAGTAAAATATGGAGGTTTCACTATATATCATAGCTTGCGAGTATGGCCCATTTGCGCAACCAGATCAAATTCTTAAAAGTATTCTATAGATATTTTTTAATTGGATAATGATGATCAATCGGTAACAATACTATTTTACAATTATAATTATTTTAATTTTAGTTATTATTTTACAATATATTTTTACAATTATAGTTGAACTCTCTAACAAATTACTATGATTGAAAGTTCTCTATATTAAGTTTGGACTTTTATCATTTGCGTACCAGCTCATTTGAACTTATGGCCCATTTGCGCAACCAGATTATTAGTCATTTTAGATTGATAGTAAAAAAATTTTTCGTCATACTTTTCAAAAAAAGTTTAATAAATTAAGATATAAGATATGATAAACTATAAAATATTTTAAAAAAAAGTAATATTCTTTAACAGTTAATATTTTTGAAACGAAGTCAATTTTAAATAAAAGTTTCATTGTATGAAGATTGCAATATCAGATTTCTTTAGATGTAAAAATTATAATTATATGTATATTTATATAATTATATAATACACTGAATCTATAAATATTTTATATATCTTATTCTGTTTAAAATATAATTAAATATACTAAAGTCATATTGGATAATGTATATTACATTACTGCATAATATTGTATATTATATACATAATCGATAATAATACTATAATTAATGTATCTGTCTTACTTATTAACGTTTCTTACACGAATTTTCTGTTGTAAAAGGTATCTGAATATAGTAAAATAAAAATTCCCATTCTTACTTTATTTTCTGAAATACTTATCATACAACGTATAGATTAATTTCAAACAGTTTTTCTTTACTTAAAACTCTCAAGTTTCACTTTTCATAAATTAAAAAAATAGCTAAAAGATCCCAGCTTATATTTCACAAAAAAAAAAAATTAGTACATGGTTAGAGATTGCAGTTAAAGCAAAATGCTCAACACAGACCTATAAATCTATAATGTGTACATGGTATGTGCATACTGATGTCCAAAGAAAGTGCATCACCTTTTAAAATTATAAATACTGTCTGAATTATCTAAGTATATGGGAATATTTCCTGCAGATTGCATAAATAAAATTAACATGCGCTATGTGATGTAATATTGCATCAGCTGTTACTTTCAGCTATGCAAGCACACTTTAAAGATTACCTGTATAGTCATTCCTTGTTTGTCAGGATGGTGACAAAACAGAATACTTAGTTTTGCATTAACTATTAATAAATATCTTTTATTTATATTTCTAGTTGTGATGCTGAACATTAATATAACATACCATAGTGAAAATATGTTAAAAAATGAAATTACCAGATGATTCACTTTCTTTGAACATCAGGGTCATACAGGGTATTTCTAAAAAGTCTGGCCAAATTTAAATCACAGATGTTACTATCAAAGCAAAGCAAAAAGTCGATATAAATATTGTTTCCTTTTCGAGATAATATAGGCTTATTAAATTGTTACATCTTATTAGTTTCGCGATGGCTATAGTAAATTACGGTTTGCAATCAACTGTAACAAAACGAACTGTAGTACTTGTTAAATGTTAGTTTTGCTCTTTTGCGGGTAATTGCGTATATCACTTTACAGTTTTATATAAAAGTATAAATTTATGTCTCTCTCTCTCTCTCTCTCTCTCCTCTCTCTCTAGCCAAACTGATTAACTCTATTTTTTGTAAATTTCTCAATTTTATTATTGGAGCACATGATTAGTGCAAATATGTGCTTGGGTATTAAAATTGAGAAATATAAATAATGGAGTAATAATTATTTTCATTTTTTTATTATTTATAATCAGTTTGGCTTCTGAGAAACTTATATACTACTAATATTTTATACAAGTATGTAATGAACATGATTAGTGCAAATATGCACTAATCATGTTCTCCATTCTTGTTGGTATTAAAATTGAGAAATATAAATAATGAAGTAATAATTATAAATAATAAAAAAAAATGAAAATAATCAGTTTGGCTTCTGAGAAACTTATATACTACTAATATTTTATACAAGTATGTAATGTAAATAAGATAAGCTTAATGTTTGTTAAGCTGTTCAAAAATTAATATCATTGCTAAGTTTAAAGCTATTAAGATAAACATTTAACATGTGCTGAAAGAAGTTCTAGTACAGTATAATTAACAATGCATACCAACAAGATAGCGCGCATAATATATAATGCAAATTATATATACAGTATATAAGTTTTCATTTATTAAAAAACAAAAAATATCAGGCTTCGTTACAGCTATAAAAATAATTGCTATATAATTCGAAATGGTTAAATTCCATAAGTTATTTGCTACTTTGTTGTACTATTTCATGATTTCTGATTTATAAATTTGCCATTAACATAATGATTTTTGCGCAAATGAGCTCGGTTGCTCAAATGATCTAGTTGAGTTATTGAACCCCAATCATAGCGGGTTATGATATGTACGTGTACCTGCTCATCGTTTTTCGTGGAACAAGTTCTCAGTTCTTCGTCTTCCGCCTGTTGTTTCCTGTCCCTGCTGGATTTCTGTTGGGAATCTTTGTGTGTGCTGTGTGACTCTCTCCACGTAGCACACACAGAAGGACTTCTGCTCCCAAAGAAATCCAGGAGGACAAGTTCTCCGAGTCTGTTTGTTGTGCTTCTGGTCTGCGCATCAGATTTTGGACCTGCGCGCCAATTTTTGTGGCCTTTTGCCTTTTCTGTATTACTGTAGACTGCCTGACCCTCTTGGGGCGTTGGTTGATCTCTCTTTTTCCATCTAGTGACCTACCACACTCCTTCTGGTAGGAGATTTCTATTTCTTGTTCTTTCCTTTCTTCTTCTACTTCATTCTTCTTTTTCAAGGGTAAAACCATTGAGTACACCCTCTATCGCTTTGTTTGAAAAAAAAAGATATGTACGTAGGGCTTAGATACGAAACGAATTATCAGAATAAAACACAAATACAGTATTCACATTTATAGGTATAGTTTTTATTTAAGACATATAAATGAGTTTTAAATGTCGAGCTCATAAGGACAAAGTAAATAAAATTTTCACGTGCCAAAGTTGTCAGACCCCTGACAATTTTGGCACGTATACCATTAATTTGTCCTCACTGCTTTATACTGTACAACGATTTTCACTGGACTATTCGTTGATAGTGCATTTGTATCGAATATTTCTCAAAGCCGCCTTTGCAAATTGTTCGACTTCTGTTGAATATGCAAAACTTTTCCTATTATTTTCATTTGTATTGAATAAAAGTCACATGGTATAAGTTCTGAGAACAAAGTGGATGTAGAACGACAGTTATGTCATGTCATGTTTTCCACGAATTAATAAGTATAATTATGATATCCAATTGAACACATTTCGATACTTTCTAAATATTGTAAAATAATATAGTGAATCGGGGGGAAGTTGACCAACTTTTTCTTTTTGACCCTAAAATTCATATTAAATTTGAATATTTTCATTTCATATTTTTTGTACTTAAACTTGAATATTTTCCTTTTCATATTTTTTGTACTTAAACTTACAAGTGTTATGCATATATGACTTAATCAAAAACTTTGAAATAACAATCGGATCATGATTTATAATTTAAAAAATTTATAATTAGTCATTTTACCCCGAATATTCGGGGTAAGATGTCACTGCGCTTTGGATGCTATTCACTTTAATAAATAGCAAAAATGAACTCTTTATTCATCCAATAAACTTCTTGTTCACTATATCATGATATATTTTAATAGAATAAATTATTAAATTCTATAAAAATTAGAAGAATTAAATAAAATCAGATATTTAGATATCGTATATACCCAAGATGGCCAAGTTGCGGCTTTTGAGTCACATTCGACTTTGATACCTTTACTGTGGCTCCATATCATGAAAGTCAAGGGTTAATATAGAGCAATCTCTTTTAATTAGATGTAGGAGTTGTCCATTTGTCCATATATAATCCACATTCGACTCTTTTTGATACATTTACTGTGGCTCCATATCATGAAAGTCAAGGGTTAATTTAGAGCAATCTCTTTTAATTAGATGTAGGAGTTGTCCATTTGTCCATATATAATAAGCCTATCCCAAACCCTTTTAAAAAAAAAAAACCGATTTAACAGTTTTTTTTCTAAGCCTTTAATATACAATTAGTATTAAACATATAATGAATTATTTATTGTGTGGTTCCATACCATATTTATCATCGTCATGTTTCTATAATCTCCTTTTTAACGTTCTGTAAGGTAGGTGTAGGTCTATCATATATATGTGAAGCATTGAAGCAATTCATGCTGCCTCTGTTTATAGGCCTATGTTATGCTGCAAGTTTAAACTTTCTTCGAACCAAAGACCACCGCTTGTGTCCTAATATATGTTCTTATCATTTAATTTATGAAAATAAATCATAAACGCAAAAAAGTTAAATTCGGCATCTAATCCTGAGGCAAAAGTTGCCATCTTTCCCGTTGATCAGGGTGACATTCAACTTTTAATCACGTGACTTAAAATGGCTAAATTAAAATGACAACGAAAGCAAAATATTCTTTAAAGTATTTACTACACATTTAATATATTAATTTTTACTATGATATTATTACGATTAATAATAATGCTTCAAAAAATGACTATAATTTTTGATGAAAATTTCAACACTCACTGGGAACTTTTCGATTTCTAATGCGAGTAATTGATAATTTGATAATAACCATCTTCTATATTTTTGGCGGGCTTATAGGAGCTTATAATAAACCACATTTTATTGCCACCAGTTTAAATACTAAAGAATTAGAGAAAAATAGCTAATTCCCCCGATTCACTCTATACGGGGAGAGCCCCAAGTGTGTATTTTCGATTTGCCTGTTTTGCTTTGAAGTGTTTATTTCAAAATCTTAGTATATATACTATTACTCTTACTAACAAGTAAGTGCAATATACACCGAGCTCTAGCTGCTGACCTTCACGTGGTTCCCCTGTTTCTCCCTTCGGGGTTAACTGACAAGCAGCTTTTTAAACAGCAATTTTCATTGCTACTAATTTGTGATGGGAGACGAAGATACTAGACTGAACTCTAGTATCTCTAGTTTGGACTCTATGGAGCCAAACCACAGTGGTTGCGGTGACATTGATGTCTTTTCTCAGGCAGAAAAGATAAGAGAAGAGTTGAGCAACTACATCAACTCAAATCAGAATTCGAAATTGGGAACCAAGTCCCATTCTCAATATATTCTCGAGAGTTTCGATAAACTCGTCACTTTCTTTAGGAGCGATAAAAATGTACAAGATAAAGAAAGTGAGCTTACCAATATTTCGAGAAAACTTGATATTCTCTTGGAAAATATTCTGATTTTCCAAGAGAATATCAAGAATATCTTATTCAATTTATTGATTCCAACTTGTACAGTACAAAAAAAAAAAAAAAAACTTTAAATTATATCAAATATATATTTCTAGGCATTTATATCAAAATAATTAAGTTATTAATATTAACATCCACATATTTATAATTTATTATGGCAAAATTAAAAATAAGTTTTCTAGTGTGCTCACAAAAAGGCGTATATGATGAATTCAGATTCAAGCTTCAGAAAAAGTTGATTGACTGACAATCGAGTGATTAATAGAAAAATTTAGACACACAAAACAGACACACATTTACAAATTTAGACATTTGAAGTATTTCTTATTATTATAATTAATATTTCTTCAAGAATAATTATGGGCTTGCAACACCAATGGCAGAGATTCTAAGTCCCATTTACGATGCCCCGAGATTAAAGTTAAGTATCTGAATTATAATGAACAATTTCAGCAAATATTATAAATGGTGTGCCTACTATATATTGAACATAATTTCATTTAATATCAATTTTTAGTTCTCAGGCATTACATTTTAATCAAACTTGTTACAAATTGAAATATTTATATTTATCAATAAAATAGTTTTTGTAAACACCCTGTAAATGCCCAACGTGATTTGACGTGAAATTAAATAGAGCAATCTGGAATATCTATCTAAATGATGATATGAACAAATAAAGTATTCAATGACATAATTCAGAATGCTTTACTGTAATTATCAACGACACCCAAGCTATTTCTAAACATTTTTTTCATTTATAATAAATATAAATTAAAGCAAGGTAAATATTAATAAGTTAAGATACATCGAATCTTACCTGAAATCTCAACTTAAATTTATACACTTTACCATATATAGTATAATTTTCTTTATGGAAATCGGATAGAAAATAAATGAATTTCATTTTCAGGAATTAAATTAATATTTTTGCTTAATTTTACTTGAGATTTTTTTCGGAAATTTCAATGTATTTGAGATAGATTTTAAGAAAAAATTCATTTTCTGACATTAGTATAAATTCATAAATCTCTAGTATAGCAATTCATGAATGAACATTTTATATATCTTTATATATTATAAATCAACTTCACAATTTTTACAGCAAGTGAGGAGGCAGACATTGACAAATACAGGAGGACATCAGCAAGCCAATATGGAGAGATGAGCAAAACATATATACCCTCTCTGAGAAAACCAACATTTTCAGAATGGGGACAAAAAGCTTGACCTGACTGGTAGTAAGAGAAAAACAGAAGAAACAATTAAAGACCATCTGCAACAACATTTGAAAAATTTCTCTTTCCATGGGTCATATATAGGCACATAATCCTTTTTATTTTAATATTGACAGGTGAAAGTTTAAATACAATAGATCTTATTAATATGTGTATTTATTTCCACATATCTATCTTCTTTTAAATAAATATCCATTTTAATTTTTGAGCAAAACTTTGCTGTATCCATTACTTTTCCAATATCACTTTCTCTTCTAATTCCAGACACTAGATTGCCTTTTATCCATGTACTTCCTATTTAATGTGTTGGAGAAACATAGAAAATTACTCCTGGTATCAGAATTTGGTGTGAAAAGACCAAATACTATACATGATCTCACATTTCTTAAAAATTTCTTTGATATTCTACATTTTTGTTATTGATAAATATAATTTTCTTTTATGGTACTGAACATACAAAAAAATCAAGTACCAATTTATGGGAGTCAGAGTTATAATCTGAAATTTTGAATGCATTCCTGTCAGAAATTAGGAAATCCCTGTTTCGTCCAAAAATGTTTATTTTCCCTCTTCATTTTTAATTATTATTTTTTATAAATATATCATCTACTGTTTTATTTAATTCTATAAAACTCTTAAAAATTTTATTTAGATAATATATTTTAAACATTAGTTTAATCTATCAAATATAATTTCATATCTGTTACTTTTTAACCATTAACTAAATTTTATAATTTGAAAACTTACATTTCCACCCAATGCAATGTTGTCACATGTATCAGTTTGTTTCTCTACATCCCTGAAAGTAATAATAAATAGCATTTTCAGAAGGATTTAAACAACATATACAGGATTGTGCATATTTTATATGAAACAGGGAAATGAATATCAAATATATAATTCATAAATTAATTTTTCTCATTAAATTTTAATTAATATTATATGTTTTTTTAATAAGTCCTTCCTAAGAAATCAAATAATAGTA
The DNA here is from genome assembly GCA_000484575.1 of Olivierus martensii. NCBI lineage: Eukaryota > Metazoa > Arthropoda > Arachnida > Scorpiones > Buthidae > Olivierus > Olivierus martensii. The sequence continues at coordinate 43,915 of AYEL01084538.1, forward strand.
ATGTCAATGCAGTATTAGAAACAATTTGCTATTAAAACTGTGATTATTGAGCAACTGTGAAATGTTTTATAAATTTAAAAAATACAGTAATATTAAAAATGTTAATAAAATTAAAATTAATAATGTTTAACTTTCTAAAACTTAATTCAATTTTATTCTGTTTTTATTTTTTGACTAAATTCTATTGATTGAGAATGATTCACTGATCAGAGCAAAAATATTATTGTGGAATTCCGGTCGGAAATAGAATTGCGGAAACTACAGGTCTTACAGCCTACGAGCGGTTCAGGTTAGACGCGCGAGTAAGGATGATTGTCTGAGGCGTCTCAGCGAGAAATGGAGAACAACATTGAAGTTAATTCAACAGCTTCTTTATTTGTAAAACACACAATCAAGAGAGATTTCTATTTACATACGTTATGTACCAACAATGAGAGGTAGATACCTGTAAATATAAACTTGTTTTATCACTCTTGTTGACGAACTTGGAAATGGCACGAACAGTCTTTAGTCTCTAATCAACAGTCTCTAGTATCTTGAATAATACCACACACAACACAGTACAGATGATTGAAAATTGCAGTTACCAAATATCTTCCTCCAAAGCCTATTTAGTAATGAAGAATTACTCCCATTAAGTATGAGAATCAAAATTTTGGAAATAGATTAATCGAGGTGTTGAACTAGAGAAAGAACAAACCAACAAGCTGAGGCACACAACGAAAAAAGCGTCGACTTGCGTCGTCCTCACTATATTATTCCTGTCCCCTCTTCCTCACCTTTCCCAGGCAGGGGTTGTCTTACATCATTTCTAGATAGTTCCAAACAGTTCAGATGTCGAGCCTTGGACTTTACTTGCAAAGACATCTGAATAAACTATCTTAAATTTATTACCTCGAAAGAGACAATAATGATATCAATTACATCCTGTTATTTCAACAGCGTCATCACATTCTTCGTCTTAAAGACGACACATAGAGGGGGTTTTTGCCGACCCCTACATTATTATATTCTTTTAAAAATATATATCTTTTACAATTGCTCCATTTTCTTAGATATATTTTAATAATTAGCAAAGAATAATAATAATTATTGGGTGTTTAGTTTATTTTCAATAATCTATCTATTTTAAAATTTAGAGATTTCAAAACTAAAAATTATTTTGTTTTAAAGTCTCTATTTTTAGTTTTAAATAATGATGTAAGATTTCCAATGCAACATAATATTGGCATCAAACAAAATGCCATCTTAAATATCATTCTAATGGTTTTATGATCATAAAATTCTATGGATAACATCCAAGAATTTTGCATTAAACTACTTATTATAATTAAACACTTTCATAATTAATTTTGCATAAATGAATAACTACTGTATATATTTTTCTACATAATTATTGGATGTTAAATTTGTTTAATATTAATTATTTATTGTCAAAATTTTAAATATAAAAGTCATACTTCAAGTAAAATCAAATACTTCAAATACAAAATTTGCATTTGAATACTCATCACTACAGGTATCTGCAATTTACAAACACTTGGTTAATGAATTTCTGATTTAACAAACTGTATAAATGTACACAACATTTTCAATTTGCAAGTATCCTTTTTGCTTTTATGATCATTATTGTTCAATTATCATTGTAATTTTTTTTTAAATTGATCAATGACCATATTTACTTCTATATAATAATTTATAATCTCTAACTCAATTTTATTAAATTTTCCTTATACATTGGTTCCTCAAATTGTTTTGGTAAAAAAATTCCATTATTCAAATATTTATTATCAATTCAAGGATATGAATAATTGATTGTTTTTACAATTTTCTTGCTTATTTTATTAACTAATTATATCATTTATATTTTTATATAAAATTTATTATATATATATCATATCACTGACTTTAACACAAAATTCATTTCCACTTTGATTAGAAAATACAATATTGAATTCAGAACTTGCATATACTGATAATATAAATATCTATAATGAACTTATTGCATTTTTTAAAAAGTTTTGCAATTTTATAAAACTATTTAACTTCATAAAACAATGATTACATTATTCTAGTTTAATAAATCTCTAATATATATTTTTCCATATGTAAATTTCAACTGTGATGGCATTTTGATATTCTATTGAAATATGCAGACCCTCCAAGTGTCAAGCAATTTGCGAGACAATCCCGCATTTTTTGAAGAATCCCGCCATCCCGCTCGCAACAGTCAAATGTCATGCTTTTAGGCCATTTTGTTTTTTTTTTGTTATTACTGATAAATTTGATAAAATATTTAGTAAACATTATACTTATATAGTTTAACATTGATGTTGGTAGATAATATTTGATGAATTTATTGACTATAAATTCATGACACTTCTGCACAATATTGAAATGAGCATCAAATGTGATTCTGGAACTGTAGATGTACTAAAGATGGATTTGCTATGGTTCTTACTTTCAAAACAATTGAAGCCATCTGGGAATCTACAATTTAAAAATCTCAGTAGGATTGCTATGTTAGTATTGACACTACCCCATTCGTGTGTTGATTCAGAAAGGGTTTTTATCTGTCATTAAAAGAATCGAGACAGACAGCCGGAGCACACTGAACAATGAGACACTCAAACTTAGTGTGTGCAAAGATAAACAAATTTTCTAAAGAAGTATGTTTTAACATGCAGATTAGTGATAGTGCACTAACAAAATGTTAATTAGCTATGTGGATATATAATAAAGCACATACAAATTCAAAAGAATGAATGTATGTAGATTATACATCAAAAACTGAAAAATAAATGATTTGTCCAGCAAATGACCTGTATGTCCAGCATTTTGACCCATTGTGTCCAGCAAATGAAGTGTGAGATCTTGGAGGGTCTGAATATGCTGAATCAAACCAAAACAATCTTTTAATAAATGAATTATTTTGAATCAGTTTTATCAAAATAATTACCATAATAAAATCCATAATTAATGAACTTTTAACAAATAGTATTGATTTTTTTTTAATTCTAACTTTTCTAAAATTGGATTAGATTTATTTTTGCAAATCATTTAGCAAATTGAAATTTTTTGAGAATTACATAATTTTCAAAATAACTCATTTATTAAAAGATTACTTTGATTTGATTCAGTATATTTCAATAGAATGTCAAAATATTGTCATATTGTCTAAAATGATAATATTTCATTAAATATTTAACGAATATTTTAAATTAAATTATAATGACTGACATGTATTTTGCTATGTTATGATTAAATTTTAAAATTATTTGGTGTTTAGAAATTCAAAACTGAATGCCAAGAATTAGGCTAAATAGATAATAACTATTATACTATTATATTATAGTATATATAATTATATTTATATTAATGGTTTTGAAATGCTTTAATATCAATAGGTAAGAAATAATAGTTACTTTCTGGTATCCATAAACTAATTGGAAATTTTTACATTGAGATTAATAGGGAAAAAATTTTTGATTTATAGCTTTTCACCTAACAAACATAGTTTTTAAAATCCCAATTATATTCATAAATCAAGAAATCTATACTAAAAATACTAATTTTTATCTAAATTTGTTTAAATTTCAAAATGCCTGAAATCTATAGCAAAATAAAGTTATTTTGTTACAGATTTCAGGCATTTTGACATTTAAACAAATTTAGATAAAAATTAGCATTTTTTTTTTTTTAAGTATGGTCTATGCCCACCATGATCAAATTGCATTTGCAAGCTGCATGCCCTCTTTGATACCTTTAATGCAATCCTTACCATGAACAGTCAATTTAATTTTGAAAACATTATATTTTAAATTTGTTCATTTATTGTAAAAAATAATATTTATTGTATAAATACATTGGTATAATTTTATTATGTACCAGTAATTAATTTTTATTATTACAGTAATATATTTTGTATTTTATTGCTCATTTTTAAATAGAAAAACAATCAAAAATTTGGGCCATTTTTATATAAAATTTACACATAGACTATTTTAATTAATAATTATTAAATTTTCTATGAAGATAATAATACAAAAAAATTTTTCCTACCCCAAGCAAAAAGAGAAATAGTTGACCTTGATAAAACTATTAGCAGTATCTCTTAGCTTAACACCAGACCTTATTTTCTACATAAGAAAACAATAAAGTATATTAAAACCATATATCAAAATTATATTTATATATCAGTATAGAAAGCAATTTTTCTAGAGATATTTAAAGGAAATATATTAAAAATATTCACTAACTTTTTAAATACTGTATTGAATTAAATTTAATGCTAAACATCAATCTGAAGTTATTGAAAAAATTAAAAATAGTTTCTATTTTAATATTCTACTTTATAAAAAATTTTATAAAAAATATCAAATAATATTGATTCATATTAGAGTTTTAAACATTTAAGCAGTATTTAAATTATTGCTCAGATAATTTTGCCTATACATTAATTTTTGCATTCTGAAAAAGCAATTTGAATATTTGATATATGACATTTAGTATGACACATCATATTTTTCAATATTATATATATAATATTGAATATATATATTCCAAATCAAAAGCTAAAATTATTATTTCTATAAGTTTACAAATTTCTGTTTTCGTATTGTACTAATATAATAATAATGTAAATTTTAACAAAGCTCTAAACACAAAAATTTATTTATCTTGTTTAGAACGTAGTACATAATAAGATAAATAGATTTTAATAATAAGATAAGTTTGGATTTTATAATAATAACATATTGAAATATAACCAAAGAATTTTCTGTTTTTCTTTTACAGCCTTGCTTTATAATTTTTTAATATTAATTTTAAGTCTTCAATACAAAAGCAATGTTTCTAAAAATGGCAACATATTCATACTATAAAAAAGATAAAAACTAAATACATTTTTCCCCTAAATTAATATAACATAAAAGGATAATATTTTCTCAATATTTCAATTTTCTTAAACTCTTCAACCTATCTTAAATCTAAATTGTTTTCTAAACATAAAATAAAGAAATCAATATAATATTAAAATTAATAAGAAATATAGAAAATAAGCAATCTATTAAATATGCAATTTTTCTGACCATTTCTTATAAAAATTGACTTAAAAATTTCCTCTATTAGTGATGCACTCATTTTGTTTGTCTATCCATAAAATATCTCAAAAAAATATTCAAATTTTATTAATCATTCCTTATTATGAACATATATATTAACTCAAGGATCTTAAGTGATTTAAATAAAAGTTGGCAGTCATTCAAAATATTAAAATACCAGATAATTCTAAAACTATTTATAGAACATGAATGACATTACAATCATTTAAAAATATTTTATATACAGTGTATTATATGATAATATTACCACTGTAGTAATATAATTACTACTTATGTAGTAATATAATAAGTAATCTTATATACAGTAATTATTTTTTCCAGTTATATTGCTGTCAGGTCATAAGCAAAATATCTCAAAAATAATATATCACAAAGCATTGAAACTGATATCATAATTCATTTTTACACATAATATATAAATACTAATTTTGAAATATTTATTTTGTCTTAGCATTTGGAATTTAACATTAACACATACTATATTTGAAGCTATTTTTTTGTACATGACAGATAATTATAATCATTTGAAAGTTTTTATTTTATATACAACTGCTTTTTATCCTATGAAAAAATCAAATTCATTACAAATAAGGATGGCTTAAAAGTCAAAGTAAAATAAAAACAGCTTGAATTATAAGTACCAAATGTGTTTTGAAAAAATTCATTATTCTTTTTAAAATATATAATGGAAAGAGTGAAAAAAAACTTCTTCCAAAAAGTCAGTACAGTATAAATAAAGGAGAATGTTTGCAAAATGTCTGTCTATTGCCATTAGACTCTCTTATCATTTGGACCAAAAGTGATTTTCTATGTCCCTACCAGTAACAAAGTATCTAGATCAGAGATTCAAAAATATGAAATTAAAAATATATTTTTAATTTCATATTTTTGAATCTATGATCTAGGTATTTTGTTACTCTTTATCTCAAATAATTAAAAAAATATTTTTAATCCTTCCAACTTTTCAAATTTGGGTTAACTGTAAAGTTTACTGTTGAAATGCACTATTAAAATTCAAAATATAATTCTGGGATGGGTCATCTGATATCAAGATGATATTATTGGATATAAAAGATCATTGTTAAAATAATAATTTTGGAATTGGTTGCAGCAACCAGATGATCACGTCATTGCAACGTAACAATGTATGACGTTGCAAATATTGCCAACATATGGGGTACATCCAGTTGGCAAGCGCTTTGCTGACTTTGATAAGTAAGCGCTTAGTTCACATACGTCATCATTTGCACTGTTTTACTAGACGTCTTGCTGACAAGTTCTGACAAAGCAAAATGGCTGCTCTCAAACAAAAAGGTTTAATACATTTGATTGATGAATTAACAGATGATTCTGTGGAAGTTTCTTTAATGAATATAATTCAGAGAACTGCAGAATCAAACGCTGAACACTTGACTGCTATAAGCATCCATTGGAATTTAAAAATTAATAATAATTCGAAAGATAAAAAAGTAACTATAAAGGATTTCTTGTATCAGTTTTTCTAGTAAATTTTGTTGGAAAGTG
>AYEL01084539.1:0-81567 GCA_000484575.1 Olivierus martensii
TGCCCCTACTTCCGATGGCCCCACAAAATTTTTATCATGCCCATTCGATTCTTCAGTTATACTTTGGTAATCAAAATTTTTTACCCTACTTCCTATCTCATCGCGTTTCCGAGAAAAAAGGGTGGTACGGGTGCTCAAAATCACCCGGTATAATTATATACAAATAGTATGAAAATTAACAATTATCGTATATTTTTAAAATGTTTTTTTGAAATGTTTCAATATTTTCTGAAAATTAACGTTTCGAAACTGTATACAGTAAGTATGAACTGATTCTCGAAAAGTGAATTTCCCAAAAATGATCAAATTCGTTTTATGTATAAGATTTCAAGATGTGTTACCAAATAAAAAGTATAGTATTTGTTTGCTTTTGTAATTTCCTATATTTGTTTTTACGTCTATAATCTTGATGTCAGGTTAACATAAACCACCAAACTATATCAAATTTAGAATATACTATCATAATTCCAATAATTATGTCATTATATGATCTAGTTCTATAGCTTTGACTGTACAGTAGGCTATACCAACCAAGATACGATCAAACAATCAAGTACAGTATTTGAACGAGATCGAATTAACAAACAATGGAAAAACGATTGTCCGAACATACCGTATTAAAAAATATTTACTGTAGTTGATTTTGTGAAAAAAGTTTGTGATTTCTCCAAATTACGTTTTTTGGTCAACAGATGACGCCACTTTCCCTTCGGTAACAATACCGTTGAACAATACGAATCGGTAAGTAAAGGGTGAAACGAGCCCTTCCCGTTGCTTACCGATTAGGACAGAGCTGTCCAACCCACGGCCCAGCATAAAATCCTAAACTTCCTTAAAACATTGAGATTTTTATGTATATAATGACGTTATTGAAATTTTTATTATTTAAATACCTGTCTACATTTCCTATTTTCAAAAATATTTCTTATATCGGTGATCAAAATTTCTTGACCGCTCAATGATTTTAAAAAAATTTCTGAATGAAAAGAAGTCAAAGATTATTTTGCTAAGACATTTTTACTTATTTGTCATGGTGAATATCATATATTTTATATTATTTACTAACATTTTTGCTTAAGAAGTTAGAATTAGCATATTTTATGTACAGTCCAAGACAACTTTTTTCTTCAAATATGGCCCTAGGAAGACAAAAAGTTGGACACCCCTGCCTTAGGACATACCCAATCCTACGGAAGGGTCAACCGATTGTGGAGAACAGGGATCAACGGAGCTGGAGGAATCCATGATATACATTTTCAAGGGGTGGGATCCGAGATTTGTACCCGAGTCCTCCAGAGTCGAAATCCGAAACGTTTTCAGCAGCCAATCCGGCCGACCAAATCAGGTATTAAAATCAAACAGTTGTATACATTACAGTCTTCCGAGGGAGAACCACAGATGGGAAGAACCAATTGAAGAAGTGCCATCTTGTGATCAAAAAACTTATTCAGATCTGATTACATTCCCAAGAAACGCTCAAAGCGCTTTCATTCTCATTAGGGCCAGCGGAAGAGGGTGTGCACCAAGGAAACCTAGAATAAGAGGAAGGGAAACTCGCCGAAAGATCAAAGAGAAACGCACCACAGATGGGAAGAACCAATTGAAGTGCCATCTTGTGATCAAAAAACTTATTCAGATCTGATTACATTCCCAAGAAACGCCCTTTTTACTTAATTTTAACAATTTTATCTAATATTAAAAAGTTTTATTCTAATATATTAAATGTGTGAGGTATCTCTCTCTTTAAATAACAATATTGATAGAAATCTCTCTTAGTTTCACGACCAAAATGTACGCAATAGGTGAGTATAACAACTAAAATATAATCATAATACAACATCATAAGTCAAAGAATAAAATATATTTATTATAACCGTTTTTAATATATAGTTAATATATAAAGTTACAAGTTATGATGCATGTATTACATAGTAACAAGAAAAATTTAAAATATAATTAGTATCATATTCCAAAATACAGGAATACCTCGATTATCGCGGTTAATGTTGCCCAAGTTGGAAGCTGGTTCGCGTAAACTTTGGACATTACCGATTCGATCGGGTGAAGGCGGATTATTCTCCCCAGGAGGAGTAAATGTGTTTTCTTACGACTAATACTGACCCCTAACTTTCGATTCTTAATCAGTACTAAATTCGTAATGATTGTTTCCTCTGTGATATGTATGTTCGTATATAATTTGTGTTTGTTTTCTACCTTTACTGTGGATGACGGTTCATTAGCAGAGGAATTAGCATCTCCCTAAGTTCCTTGACCTTGGATCGAATATCCAGTAAAGTTTTTCCGGCAACGTTTAACGATGTGTCGGTTGATGACCATTCTATGTTATTCCCTTTGAGTGTGTAGTTATTGTATTTGCGAATTTAATCTATTTCGGTTTGATATCTACAACCAATGGAAATACCAAGTATGTTTTTGTGATCAATTTTAGTGTCGATCGCTGCTGGAAATGTGCTGTCAGTTTAATACCAAGCAAATGACCTGTGCATGAATTTGGTAAGTTTAGTATATTTGTACCCATTAACTTGACGATTTGCGGCTGCATAGCTGATGTCAATAGTTGGGAACACTCTACGACTAAACTTAATGGCTTGGCGGTCGAATAAATCCATGTCCCCACTTGATCGAGCCTACGAAACACAGGTGGATGTGTCAGTACCAGTCGCTTATCACAAAGCTGAACGACCGTCGATTCTAAACCCAAAAATAATGCATATTTGCAACTTTGATATGGACTTTGCCATATAGCTGTTTCTGGTGAGCAAATTGAAATTGCTCCAGTGCGGCATTTTAAGATCTCATAAGTATTAAGTAACATGTACACTTGGCGATTCTTAGACAAGGCGATAAAATTATATTCTGTACGGTAATAAACGAACATACTAATTTCTGAATAATATACAGGAAATCCGATAACCTCAAACAGATCGAAAAACCTGTGCATTATAAAGTGTCTATCTAGGCAAAAATAAGAGCTTAATCGTCCCTGTTCTAATACTTCTATTGCCGCACGTAAACTGATTCGTAGTGATTCGTAGTTAGAAGGAAGTTTCCCTGATTTACGAAGATAACTCCTTTGTTTAAAACAGAATTGTTCATTTTATCAGCCATATTAACTGTCGTTAAAATAAGTGTAGTGATTATAATATGATTACGTTCCATTATCAGCGTTACGGTTGTCTGTAAATAAATTATATTTAATTGGTTTCTAATTTTTACTTGATTAACTTGACGATTTGCGGCTGCATAGCTGATGTCAATAGTTGGGAACACTCTACGACTAAACTTAATGGCTTGGCGGTCGAATAAATCCATGTCCCCACTTGATCGAGCCTACGAAACACAGGTGGATGTGTCAGTACCAGTCGCTTATCACAAAGCTGAACGACCGTCGATTCTAAACCCAAAAATAATGCATATTTGCAACTTTGATATGGACTTTGCCATATAGCTGTTTCTGGTGAGCAAATTGAAATTGCTCCAGTGCGGCATTTTAAGACCTCATAAGTATTAAGTAACATGTACACTTGGCGATTCTTAGACAAGGCGATAAAATTATATTCTGTACGGTAATAAACGAACATACTAATTTCTGAATAATATACAGGAAATCCGATAACCTCAAACAGATCGAAAAACCTGTGCATTATAAAGTGTCTATCTAGGCAAAAATAAGAGCTTAATCGTCCCTGTTCTAATACTTCTATTGCCGCACGTAAACTGATTCGTAGTGATTCGTAGTTAGAAGGAAGTTTCCCTGATTTACGAAGATAACTCCTTTGTTTAAAACAGAATTGTTCATTTTATCAGCCATATTAACTGTCGTTAAAATAAGTGTAGTGATTATAATATGATTACGTTCCATTATCAGCGTTACGGTTGTCTGTAAATAAATTATATTTAATTGGTTTCTAATTTTTACTTGATCGTTTTATTATTACTAAATTTTATATTACTTTAAATTATATTTAAATTGCTACTAAACATTCGTTTCTCTTGGGACTCTGGAATGTGTAGGAGTGGGCAAAATCCACTCTGCATATGGGATTGATCCTTGGCTCCTAAGCGCGTATTCGCGAACGGGTTGCGGTCGCGAACTCGGACCGGGGTCTGACTTGATCGGCTCCTCATCATGTTGAGACTCTGGCCATATCGAAGCGAACTCCAATTCGTCTCAAAGATCTACATCTGACTCTGGGGTACTTTTAGGCGATAGTTCAGGTCTTAATGGATCCCGTTCCATTCTCTTTATCTGTTCAAACTCCATTCGCGTAATAGCAGGCTTCAGTCGATTTGCATGCACTAGTAATTGCTTCTTTGTTTGTATATCTTTCACTATGAAATCTACTGGACTAGTTTCCTCTATTATTCGGTACGGTCCGCTATATTTTGGATAGAATTTCCGTTTTAATCCTCTAGGCACATAAACCTCTGTAACATAGATTCTGTCGCCCACAGAAAATTTGTACGGCTTAGTAATTCTATCATGATATATTTTTCGCTTTTCCGCTGCATCTTGTGCATATTGTGGTGCCAAGCGATGAGCTTCTTTCATGCGAAGCTGTAACTCAGTAACAAAATTCTCTTCTGCGTCATAATGTAATGTTTGGCCTAGTAATTATATCAAAAGGATAAGTTGGGTCTCGTCCGTACAATAAATAAAATGGAGAGTCATTTACCGAAGAGTGTACCGTGGAATTGTAAGCGAACAATATATATGGAATCATTTCGTCCCACTGTGTCTGATCCCTTTGCACATAATGCACTAACATATCAATAAGTGTTTTATTAAGACGTTCCACTACACCGTTACAAGCCGGATGATATGCTGTCATAAAAAGCCATCCTATTCCTAAACTCTCGGCAGCCTCCTTCATAACACGAGATGTGAATTGGGTACCCTTATCGATATGCGAATAATATATGGAATCATTTCGTCCCACTGTGTCTGGTCTTTTTTGCACGTAGTGCACTAACATATCAATAGGTGTTTTATTAAGACGTTCCACTACACCGTTACAAGCTGGATGATATGCTGTCGTAAAAAACGCTAAGCTCTCGGCAGCCTCCTTCATAACACGAGTTGTGAATTGGGCACCCTTATCGCTGAGTAATTCCCTGGGTGTCGAGTGCCTTAAAACAACATTTACTACAAAGTTGGCTCCTCGTCATGTTGAGGCTCTGGCCGCATATATCTTTCGCTTTTCCGCTGCATTTTGTGCATATTGTTGTGCTAAGCGATGAGTTTCTTTCATGCGAAGCTGTAATTCCATAGCAAAATTTTCCTCTACATCGTAACGTGCAATGTTTGGACTAGTGATTATATCAAAAGGATAAGTCGGGTCTCGTCCGTACAATAAATAAAATGGAGTGTCATTTACCGAACAGTGTACTGTAGAATTATATGCGAACAATATATGGAATCATTTCGTCCCACTGTGTCTGGTCTTTTTTGCACGTAGTGCACTAACATATCAATAGGTGTTTTATTAAGACGTTCCACTACACCGTTACAAGCTGGATGATATGCTGTCGTAAAAAACCGTTTTATTCCTAAGCTCTCGGCAGCCTCCTTCATAACACGAGTTGTGAATTGGTCACCCTTATCGCTGAGTAATTCCCTGGGTGTCGAGTGCCTTAAAACAACATTTACTACAAAAGCTTTTGCGACTGTCTTCACGGAAATTTCCGGTAACGGTATGCACTCCGCATATCGACTAAAATGATCCACGAAAACAAGAATGTATCTATTTTCTAACTGAGTGACAGGCAGCGGTCCTACAATATCGAGAGCGGTTCTTTCAAACACTTGTTTTAACTTAGGAAAAGTCTGAATAGGCGCCTGACGGTTTTTGACCTGCCATCGGTGTTTGGCATAGTGTTGACAGCTCTCACAGTACTTAATTATATCCTGGCGCATGTTCGGCCAAAAGAATTGCGGTTCTAATTTCCGCCTCATCTTTTTAGCACCAACGTGACCAGAGATAGGCGCATCATGAAAAATCTTGAATATGTATCCGATCATAGACCTAGGGATCACCAACTGATGCCATATTTCTCTTCTAGTTTGACATTGCTTCTGTTTAAACAAGATGCCACTATTATCTAAGAAATAATCTGCATATTCACTTAAATTTGGTGTGTCTGGATGAGAATTTGTCAATAATATTTTTACATGCTGGATCCAATTTGTTGTTGTTCCCCAACTTGTTCTATACTAAATATAGGACTGTATTAGTCTATTCCGGCTGTTGAAATTCGACTAAGCGCATCAGCATTAGTATGAACTTTTCCCAGTTTATGAATAATTTTAAAATCGTACTCTTGAAGTCGCAGATTCCATCGAGCTAGTCTCGAACTTGGATCTTTGACATTCATTAACCATTGCAAAGGTCGACTATCTGTATGTATTTCAAATGAGCGGCCATATAAATAAGGCCTAAAGTATTTTATTGCCCAAACTATTTTAAGACATTCTCTCTCTGTCGCACTATAGTTCATTTCGGGTGCCTTAAGTTGTCGATTGGCATATGCCACAGGGAGCTCTCCTCGCTCATTGCACTGTGACAAAATTGCCCCTATAGCGTACCCTGATGCGTCAGTTGAAAGGATAAAAGGCTTAGAGAAATCTGGTGACCATAATAATGGGGAGGAAGTCAGTATTTCCTTAAGTTTTTGAAAAGTTTCCTCACACGAATCATCCCAATGGAACTTTGTATCTTTCTTTAATAAGGTTGTAAGTGGTTTAGCGAGTTTCTCATATGAGTTAATATGTCGCCTATAATATCCCGTCAATCCCAAAAATGAACTCACGTCAGTATCATTTTTAGGCCTCGGAAAATTCGCTACACTTTCTATCTTGGAGGAATCTGGCCTAATTCCTTCCTCCGACACCTCATGTCCTAAAAACTTGATTTGTCTTTGTAAGAAATGACATTTTTTTTAGTTTTAATTTAATTCCCGCTTTTTCTAGGCACTTAAAAACCATTTCTGATCGTTACAAATGACTTTCCAGATCTTTGCTAAATACTAAAATATTTTCTAAATAATTTAGACAAATTTTGTTACATAGTCCATGTAATATGTGACTGGCAACTCTTTGCCAAGTGGCGGGGGCATTACGTAATCCCATCGGCATCCGGAGAAACCGGAAGTGCCCTAGGGGGGTCGAGAACGCGCTTTTGTCCCTTGACTCCATCGCTAACGGTAATTGCCAGAACCCTGATAAGATGTCCATCGTACTAAAATATTTCGATTTACCAATTAAGCTAAGGTTCTCTGATACCAATGGAATAGGAAACGGATCCTGTGGACACACACTATTAAGTTTCCTATAGTCTACCACAAAACGATAAGTGCCATCTTTCTTTTTAACGAGTAGCGCGGGCGCTGACCATGGTGAGCTCGAATGTTCAATTACCCCGTGCTCCATCATTTCCTCCACTATCTCATTCATCTTCTCCCGCTATGCATAAGGTATACGATACGGTGGCTGATAGATTAGCGGACTATTGCCTGTGTTTATTTCATGCTGCACGATATCACAATATCCTAAATCAAAATTATTTGTCGCAAAAACGTGTTTGTATTTGTATAATAAAGCTAATAGCGATTTCTTTTTATCTCTACCTATCTTTGACCAATCAAAGAGGTTTCCAAACTCTTTTTGACTCATATTCACTATATCATTGGATTTCTGTGGCCTGTTTGTCTTCCATTGCTTGCATAAATTTACCTACTTCCTTTTGTTTGTGAAGTTTTAGAGCATTAGTCGTTACAGTCATTATTTTTACAGGCACTTTGCCTTTATTCTTTGTTTTAACTAAAATATCCATAGTCATAGTTTCTTTTTATCTTTACCTATCTTTGACCAATAAAAGAGGTTTCCAAACTCTTTTTGACATCATTTTCGCTATATCATTGGATTTCTGTGGCCTATTGATAACAGTTTGTTCCTCGGTGTCTTCCATTGCTTGCATAAATTTACCTACTTCCTCTTGTTTGCAAAGTTTTAGAGCGTTAGTCGTTACATTCATTATACTTACAGGCACTTTGCCTTTATTCTTTGTTTTAACTAAAATATCTATACTCAATAATCCTGGTTCGCTTAGTATTTTTGATTCTATAACTCCTAATTGACTTTTCTGTCGAACACCTGCAACCTTAACTAGTGTTACTATCTGTGACATGGGCGGAACGGTTCTATCCGCTAACAAATAGACAGTTTTCCCTCCGTCTTTGTGGCTCTGGGCCTGTAAATTTGTCTTTACTAGGCCTTGGTTATTTCTACATGTGTTTTTATTATTTGTTTCGAGGCTCTGCTGTGTAGGCCCTTTTACAGCGGCTTGTTTACATACTTTGCCATAAAAATTTAATTGCATGCCATTAGCTAAAATGACTCTTGAATTATGCAAGGAAATTGTGAGCTGGTGTTTTCTAATTATATCACACCCTAGTATACCATCGCTAGGAGAGGTAATCTCCAAATCGACAACACTACAGACATGTTTGAACTGCAATGGACCGATTTGAAAAAGGAATTCGTATTTCCCGTAAGTTTTTATAACCTGTCCAGTGACACACTGTAGTTCAGATTCCGAAACCGGTGATATAGATACAAGTTTACCTAGCGTCTCTACAAATGTCCTCGATAATAAAGTAACCTTAGCGCCGGTATCTATTGTTAACGCAGCTTGTTTGCCATTAACTAGACATTTTAAACTTGGCTCTACATCTCTAGCTAATTTAATTCCATTCCTTTCTTTCGAACGACCGGCGTTTCGCTTTATCTGCTCTTTGTTGCCGTTCTTACGTTTTTCTTTAATTGATATAATCGCGTGGGGAGTTCGTACCTGTTTCCTATTTATTCTATTGAACTGATTAAGCACGGATTTTTCTCGCTTTAGTCAAGAATTCGGACGGTTGTAATTCTGTTGTCGTGTTCCATTCTGAAAATTTTGCCGTGAGGCGAATTGTGTCCGTATTTCCGACGAGTGCTGTGGTGGGGGAGGTGGATTCCGATATTTCATACCTCCTTGGGGCCTGCCAAAATTCTGCGGTGTCGAAAATCGTGGCCTAAACCTTCCTTGAGGACTCTGATATGCATTAAAGTGTGTTGTGAATACCAATTATATCGCCGCTGTTCATACCCATTCGGTGAGCAGATCTGGTTCTGTTCATAACTTTGTTGTGGCTGACACGACTGATAATGCGGTGCCTCTCGCAATCTTGGTTGATTTAAACCTTGTTTGGTAGTCATTGTCGTCTGGTGCGTGTGTGCTGCTGTGTTTGGCTTTGGTTCTAACTTGTTTAGTCTGTCGCTTATCTGTTTGATTGCCGCTTCTAGCTCTACTGTTTTGTCAGTGGATGGGTCAGCTATGCCGAGCCCAGCTTCTCCGGTACCCGCTTTGTCTGATCCCGTTATCCTTCCGACATATGGTAGGGATTTTGTTATAACTTGCACAATTAATTCCTCATGTGTCGCTACTAATAATGTTTCGTCAAATGTTTTTGGATCATGGGACATGACAGCTTGCTTAATTCGTCCTAGTATACCCTCACTAGAAGCGGTAATCTCCGAATCGAAACACTACAGACATGTTTGAACTGTAATGGACCGATTTGAAAAATGAATTCGTATTTCCCGTAAGTTTTTATAACGTGTCCAGTGACACTCTGTAGTTCAGATTCCGAAACCGGTAATATGGATTCAAATTTACCCAGCGTCTCTACAAACGTCCTGGATAATAAAGTAACCTTAGCGCAGGTATCTGTAGTTAACGCAGCTTGTTCGCCGTTAACTAGATATTTTAAACTCGGCTCTACATCTCTAGCTAATTTAATTCCATTCCTTCTTTTCGAACGACCGGCGTTTCGCTTTATCTGCTCTTTGCCGCCGTTCTTACGTTTTTCTTTAATTGATATAATCGCGTGGGAAGTTCGTACCTGTTTCCTGTTTATTCTATTGAACTGATTAAGCGCGGATTTTTCTCCCTTTAGTCAAGAATTCGGACGGTTGTGATTCTGTTGTCGTGTTCTATTCTGAAAATTTTGCCGTGAGGCGAATTGTGTTCGTATTAAGACGCGAGTCCTGTGGTGGGGGAGGTGGATTCCGATATCCCATACCTCCTCAGGGCCCGCCAAAATTCTGCGGTGTCGAAAATCGTGGCATAAACCTTCCTTGAGAACTCTGATATGCATTAAAGTGCGGTTGTGAATACCAATTATATTGCGGCTGTTCATACCCATGCAGTGAGCGGATCCAGTTCTGTTCATAACTTTGTTGTGGCCGACACGACTGATAATACGGTGCCTCTTGCAATCTTGGTTGATTAAACCTTGATCGGTAGACATTTTTGTCTGGTGCGTGTGTGCTGCTGTGTTTGGCTTTGGTTCTAACTTGTTTAGTCTGTCGCTTCTCTGCTTGATTGCCGCTTCTAGCTCTACTCTTTTGTCGGTGGATGGGTCAGCTATGCCGAGCCCAGCATCTCCGGTACCCACTTCGTCTGATCCCGTTATCCCTCCGACGTATGGTCGGGGTTTTTGTTATAACTTGCTCAATTAACTCCTCGAGTGTGGCTACTAACAATGCTTCGTCAAATGTTTTGGGATCATGGGACATAACAGCTTGCTTAATTCTATCATTTATCCCATTAAGAAATTGCACGCGGAGAAGTTCGTTTGTTTCTTGCCTCTGACAACACTCTATTATTGTTTTCTCTTGTTCGCTTGTACTTGCAACTTTAATCAGCGTGTCCGCGGACAACTATTGTAATCTAACAGCGAACATTTGCACATCTTCGCCTCTCTGTTGGACGCAAGTGTGAAACAGCTGTAAGCGGATGGTATAAGGCACTCTTACAAACCTTTTTTGTCATTTGCGCTTTAAAGGCTGTATAATTTGTAATATCTTTCATTTTCAAATCTCGCCATGCATATTCCCTAGCGATTTGGCCTAATTTACATTTCGCCACACCTAACTTTTGACGATCCGACCTCGATGCTAAAGTCGCTATCTCGTCTATAATATCAAAGAAATCACTTATCCGCTGGGTCGGCTCTCCGGAAAAGGAGGGCACGATGGCCATCAAGGCGGTAAAAGACCCAGTGGTCGAAGAAGCGATCTCCGCTCTCTGTGAGTCGGCCTTGTTTGTCATCTTTGGAATTTTCTTTCTTACTCAAACCTTTTTGGACACTCCGCTTCTATTTCCGCCTTTCCGGGTTCCATTGATGTGGAATTCCGTATCCCACTCCTGACACCAATTGTGGAATTTTGGGCGGAAATAGAATTGCGGAAACTACAGGTTTTACAACCTACAAGCAGTTCAGGTTAGACGCACGAATAAGGATGACTGTTCTTTGACAACAGAAAGCTTGACGCTATCTTCTACTTGTCTTTTTTTTTCTTTTTGTATGGTAAGCTTGGTGCCTAAATTTTGTTTGCCCCTTTCCACTCAAATAGAGTACTAAGGGAGCCGTTCTGGGACACTCGACTTGCGTTGTCCTCGCCATATTATTCCTGTAACCTCTTCCTCACCTTTCCCAGGCAGGGGTTGTCATATCCTCGCTATGTTATTCCTGTAACCTCTTCCTCACCTTTCCCAGGCAGGGGTTACATTACACCATTTCTAGAGAGTTCCAAACAGTTCAGATGTCAAGTCTTGGACTTCACTTGCAAAGACATCTGAATAAACTATCTTAAATTTATTACCTCAAAAGAGACAATAACGATATCAAATACATCCTGTTATTTCAACAGCGTCATCACATTCTTCGTCTTAAAGACGACACATAGAGGGGGGTTTTGCCGACCCCTACACAATCAATGAGAAGCAACTACATATCGCATAGTCTCATCAGTGACGGAAAAGCTACAGTAATAGCGTTTTCTTTGTTTAGATTGTTTTTACTTAATATTCGAGTTTGGGATATGAAAATCAATTCATTGTCAAGGAAGAGAGATTATTTACAATGTTTATATTTTAAAAAAAAAAAACGAAATTTAAAATTATAATGAATATTTAAAAAAACGAAACTTCATATAAGATCGCTTCATATATACCTATTATAAACTTGATAATATATTTCTAATTCATATAATAAAAAAATCAATGAAAATTATTCAATAAAATTAAAATATTATTTTAAATAAATATTAATGAAATAAACATTTACATAAAAATAAAGAAATTGGTTATCACATTTTTAAAAATAATTATTTGTATTACACTATAAATATTTATAAAGTGTAGTCTGACCAGAATAGAATAATGGACGACTGCCTAAAATGAATAAAAATAAATGCACTTATTCTTATAGACTTTCTCTTTGACAACAGAAAGCTTGACGCTATCTTCTACTTGTCTTTTTTTTCTTTTTGTATGGTAAGCTTGGTGCCTAAATTTTGATTGCCCCTTTCCACTCAAATAGAGTACTAAGGGAGCCATATAGGCCAAGATTAAATTAAAAGCAAAATGTAGAAAGCAAAGAACCATTCCAACTTAATCTATGTGAAAATGTAGAAAAAACAGACATTCCAACTTAACCTATGTGATGACATGTGTGTAGTAAAAGCAAAGAACCCTTCCAACTTAACCTATGTGATGACGTGAGATGGTAAGCTTGGTGGCTAAATTTTGATTGCCCCTTTCCACTTCAGAGTACTAAGGGAGCCATTCTGAGCCAAAATTAAATGCAAAATGTAGAACAAAGAACCATCTTCTACTTGTCAGTAAAAACTGTATTATAAGAATACAGAACTTTACTTCTTCATCTACTTGACGGTAGAAGCAGTATTATAAGAATACTTTGCTTCTTCATCTACTTGACAGTAGAAACTGTATTATAATATAAGAATACTTTACTAAGTATTCTTATGTTATAAGGATAAGTTATAAGGATAAATTAATTTAATTTCACATAGAGGAAAAATCAACGAAAATAATATTATATAATTAATAGTCTAAATAAAGAATTGGTTTTATAATGATCATTTCAGTACTTTTGTCTCAATCGATAAAAAAAACTGAATAGAGACCTGCCTTTGAAAATTTATATAACTAATTATTTTTTCTTTTTTCGAAGAATTGAAATTAAAGGAAAATATTAGTATATCTTCTAATTAGATAACCGTTTCGTAAGATTAAAATGATGGAGAAACAATGTTTAAGTTCATCATCTACTTGAGGATAGAAGTTGTATTAAGAAGTGAAGACTAACGGACTTTTGATTCCCCTCTTTAGTTTCTACGACTGTGGAAAAGTTAATTACTGATATATTCTTAGACAAATTAAATTAAAATTTTCTTTTAAACAATTTCTACGATGACCGTGAATTCAATGAATTATCATTGTTTCAATAGATAATTAACATTTATTAATTCTACTAAGAATACTGACTGACCCGATCATTTTATTTTGTTCGGACTTTCTATTAATTGTTAATAAATATCATTAGAATAAGTATTGACTAAACGAGCGATATTTCCTTCTTCATTATTATCGGTTTAAAGACTATGACATCATATATGACTGTTTTTCTAGGAGAAAATTCTTAATATACAGACTATACATTTTTTTTTATTAGAGAGAGAAAGATAGAAGGAAGTCGCCTCATGGAATGACTAAAAATATCAGATTAAATAATGTGAAATCAAGGCCATTTTTAACGGAATGACCTTTATATTTAATCTAATAAATATTGAATAAGTTCAAAAATTACTAATGAAAATTTTGAACACCATTTTCAAATAGTTAACATTATTTCATTTCTGGTCTAGATCATTTTTAAAGGAATGATTTTTCTGCTTAATTTTTTAAGCTACCAATTGTTTCTTGAGATATTAGAAAATATCTCAGACATTCATTTTCTGCCATTTAAACACTATTTCCCCATCATTTTAATCTTACGAAACTGTTATCTATTTAGAAGATGCATCAACATTTTCCTTTAATTTTAATTCTTTGAAAAAAGAAAAAAATAATAATCAGTTATATAAACTTTGAAAGGCAGGATTCTATTCAGTTTTTTATGGATTGAAACAAAAGTACTGAAATGATCATTATAAGACCAATTCTTTATTTAGATTATTAATTATATAATACGATTTTCGTTGATTTTTTTCCTCTAAGTGGAATTATATTAATTTATCTATATTTTATTGATATTATTTATTATTTGATAACTAACGCTATATTCTTAATGTTTCAAATGTTCTCTAATTTAATAGTTACTCTATATTTTTATTTTTGTCATTGAAAATATTAATGCTTTTCTTTTTTTTATGTGCTATAATCAAATATTCACCCACTTTCAGCAATAAAAAAGGAAAAAAATACATCTGATACTATCAATATATATGCGTATAGCAGAACAAAACAACTGAATAAGTAAATTCAAAACAACTAAGAATCTCTCTGCATAGTAAATGCAGTTTTTTCAATTTTTTTTTTTTTAAATTTCATTTTGTTTAAATGTATATTTTTGCAGAACTCTGCCAATAATCTTGCTTTTTAATTTTATTCAAACTAAGTTACTGTTTAATGTGCTAAAAATTGTTAAATTTTACAGCATAATTATGCAATGTCTTTTATTTGTAATTTTTCTTAAATAAATAAAGAAAATATTATAATAAATACAACGTTTTATTGCTACAAAAAAGCATATAACATCAAATAATGAATAAACCTTTTATCTCATGCGTATATAATACTGCACGTATAGAAAGAAATATAGTAGATACATACAAAAATATTAATAACGGTATGTATATACTCTATAACTAATAGTTCAAAAATATATAAATATCAATAAAATATGAATGAAAGCAAGAATTTTCTTAGACATTTACTTAATATTGGAATCTATGGATTAGAATCAAGTACTGACTTGACAACATAGGAACGTTTGCTAGTCTACAGTATATATACAGTATTTAAATTAGGCATATATATGTTGAGGATGTTGGGAGAAGAAAGGAAAATTCTCAAGATGGTAAAAAAGAGGAGAATAAACTGGCTAGGACATATTCTACACGATAATCCTATAGTGAGGATCTTCGAAGGAAGAATTCCAGGGGGGAGCAAAGGTAGAGGAAGACCTCGCAACTCCTATATAATCTAAATCTGCAAAGATGTTGGAGCAATAGGATATGCAGAGCTGAAGAGAAAGGCTGAGGACAGAGACAGATGGAGAAGGATGACATGGACTTTTCCTTACCAGTCTTAGGACTGCTTCACCAGAGAGAGAGATGACATATAACATGCATAAATAAAATATCATCATCATTTTCAAAATTCATCTCTAGTATTATCTTAAGAGATGATAATTTTTCCGACTTTAGAGTTTATTCATTTGCTTCAAAAAAATAAATATTAAAGCTATTTATTCAAGACAATGTAAGCAATTTTGAATAATTACAATGAAAACTTACTGTAATTATGGTGAAATGCGATAATAAACTTTATTTTTAAATTTAATTTTTAATATCAAAATTAGTAAATTCTAAATCTATTATTTAATATGAAAATTTTCCTGCATGCAGATAATATTCAAGATATAAGCATAATAATAAATTTAAAATTAAATAAATATCATTTTCGCTTCATTTGACGAATATATAGAACATTTTAAATTTAACAACTGAAAAAAATAATTTTACTTGCCATAAATCTACCTTTTCACGCATTTATTGTTTTTTATTAAAAGAGGAAAGTAGAAAGGAAAATCGAATCTATCGAAATATTTTATACTTTTATGTACAATAAGACCCCGTTTAACGTAGGGGATACATTCCAAAAGAACCAAGCGCTAAATGAAACAGCGTTACACGAGGTCATCTTAACACGTAAATAAAGGGGATAGGTGAAACAGGGCAGTGAATAAAAAATATACGTACCATTTTTTATTTTATTTTATTTTGTAACTTGTATTATTACTATCGTATTACATTAATTATAGAGATTCTTATTGCTAGTTTTGATTTGTATTCATAAATCATTCATGAAAATTAATAATGTTCGAATAAATAATTTATGTTGGTGATGAGGAAGATTCCCTCATTTCACACTTTTATTTTTTTCGTTTGGAAGTCATCTAACGTCTTTTTTCCTTTTCCTCTTTCATTCAGCAAGCAATTGTGGATAGTGAATACATCGCATCCACAACATCTCGTCTTGCCTTTGAACTTCTATCAAAATTTGGATCATTTTGTATAAACTGATCTATAATTTCCGTAATAGTGGCTAAACTTGTTTTGAGAAAATCCGTTGCGACCAGTAGATTTATGCTACACTGCACTGATATTAAACGCACTGCAGAACGGCATAGGAGTATCAAAGCAACAAATTACTGCTATTTCGGATTTATGTGAGTATAACAGTTTGAGAAACCGCATCAAAATTTAATAAAAAATATAGAATCCAGAAAAAAACCGCGTTATATCGAAACAGCATTAAGCGGGGTCTTAATGTTTGTTATTTGTTAAATAACTTTTTATTAGATATAAAATTTATCTTAAAGAACACTACAACACTAGTTGAAAGAATTGTCGAATATTATCAATTCATCCATCTTCTATTTTTATTTTTTCATTGATAGCAGATCTGACATTAATATAATAATCAATATTAGTTCTGCTATCAATGAAACAATAAAACTTGTAGTTTATTATTTCGACTAAAGAAAGTTAATTTTCCTTATTTTATTTTGCTGATTCGCCTGGTATAAAATAATATTTATCATGTATAAAAAAATTGAATGAATGTATTAAATTGAAAAAAAATTAATATATATAAATAAAATTAAATCTATTTTTATTGTTTCATTGATAGCAGATCTGACATTGAATATAATAATCAATATTAGTTCTGCAATCAATGAAACAATAAAACTTGTAGTTTATTATTTCGACTAAAGAAAGTTAATTTTCTTTGAAAATATACTCAAACTGATTTAAAGTGGGCAAATAAAAGAGTATATTTGCAAATGATAACAAAATAAAGTTTAATTTCTCTAGAAAATTCGTCAATATTTCTAAATATTTGATTATACATTTTATTCTTTTTAATTTTCGTCTTATTTTTTTCCTATTCGAAAAAATACAGCATAGGTTAGTTTGCCAATTAGCGTGATATCTTGTATAAATATTATCCGATTTAAGTAAAATTCAAATATGCTATTTGGATTCGACAGAAAACTAAGTCTATCCAAAATAACTAGTATAGAATCTGTTATTACGACAGCAATATCAAAGAGATATTCACTTATTTTCATTCAGAATGCGAAAATATTACCCAATATGAATTATATATACAGTGTGAAAAAAAACCTCGTCGTAAAATTTTGTGTACTGATAGGGGGCTTCGAAACAAGTCGAAAATGTCAAATGAACATATGGTCTAAATGGCACCGTTTTCGAGTTATAACCCTTTAAAGCTAGCCAATCATCGTCGGGTACACGTAGCGTCACGACACGTCGCTCGCCTTCTTATTACCCGGTAGTAAATAGGAGAGCGACGCGTCTTGGTAACGCGACGCATGGTGAAGCTTTGTGTACTCGGTGATTGAGTAGCTTTAAAGAGTTATAACTCGAAAACGGTGCCATTTAGACCACATGTTCATTAGACATTTTCGACTTGTTTCGAGACCCCCTATCAGTACACAAAATTTTACGACGTTTTTCTTCACCCTGAATATAAATGCTATTGAGATCTTTGACATTTATGTGTTGTATCATTAAGGTAGATAGCAGTACAGCCAAAAATTGTTCAAAATCGATCATATTTAATAATCTTGGTTCCCTAGAAATCCAGTATATTTTATATATTTCATTTAGATTTGATAATATTTACGTGAGGTATTTCTTTCAAAATAAAGTGTAATAACAAACGATATAATGTCTTTTTTTTATTACACAATTTATTATTGAGCCGATATCAATAATTTTCAATAAATCTGAAATTGATCATTTTGGAATTTCAAAAAAAAAGAATTGTAAATGACGTTTGTCTTCACCCTGTATATAAATGCTATTGAGATCTTTGACATTTATTTGTTGTATCATTATGGTAGATAGCAGTACAGCCAAAAATTGTTCAAAATCGATCATATTTAATAATCTTGGTTCCCTAGAAATCCAGTATATTTTATATATTTCATTTAGATTTGATAATATTTACGTGAGGTATTTCTTTCAAAATAAAGTGTAATAACAAACGATATAATGTCTTTTTTTTATTACACAATTTATTATTGAGCCGATATCAATAATTTTCAATAAATCTGAAATTGATCATTTTGGAATTTCAAAAAAAAAAGAATTGTAAAATTGAACAATGTATAACTTCATTTGATAGATTTGTCGATCTTAACCTTTAGATCGTTGATCTTAACTAAAATGCTCATTTCCATCAAAGATAAAATAACTTTTTAATTGTTATACTTAAAAAAATTACTCTTGAGAATGTTAATTCTTATTTATCTTGTTTGTTAATTTCTGGATAAAAATCTAAAAATATAGCTCTTCGTTTTTCTGGCCATATATATTTCACTAAAGCGAAACAATAACAGTGTCTCTAAAGGGAAATGAGAAATGATAATTTTGTGAAATAGCTACATTGTTAAAAGTAAAATGTAAAATATATATATATATAAATAACAATCAGCAATTAAGCCAAAAATTGTCCAAAATCGAGTTGTTCAACTACTGTAGTTGTTTAACTATTCGAGAACGTATTACAACTAATTATTCATAAAGAGAAAATTATACTCTAGTCATTTATTAATATTTAGTTTTTAATTTATGTTTAAAATTGTTATTTTAATAAATTTTAGAAATTTTATTTAGAACTTAAAAAAAATTGTTAATTTTTTCAATACCATTTTAATTATATTAATTAAACAGTTAAGAGTAAAAAAATAGCAGTGTTGCAACAACTTTTTTTCGAAATTTAATAATTGTAGCTGCTCGCTGTTTACATTTAACTATTTAATTATTATAATTAAAATGATACTGAGAAAATCAGATATTGTTATATTTTAGAAAGCTGCTTCACTTAATTTTTTTTAATGAATCAAAAATATTTTAGCTTGCTAATAATTTAAAAAATGACATGTTTGAAGTACTTTTGCTGTCATCTTAATTTTTAATTTGACTTTAAAATTTTTCTGAATAAGATTTGGATTCTTTATATATATCAATACAAATTTCATGCACATTTTAACAGCGAATAAAAAAAAACATGCTGAAGAATTAACATTCCGGATTAATTATTAATAACTTTTTGTCTGATACATAACTTTTGGACTAAAAACTTAATTTCTGTTACGATAATACTCATAAAATTCGCAATTTTTTTACAAAGTGAATTGTATAATTTTACATTAAAAATTCAATCAATTAAATTAATTTTCTTTATTATTCGTTATCATATTTATATTATGGAAAAAAATTTAAATAAATTGTCTTAATTACTTTCTACGCCATTTCATCTTATGGAACTAAAAAAAATTAATTATTTTTTTTATCTGTGTTTTTAAGGAAACAGTAAAGGAAAATCTAACTTCATATTAAATGTCCTTGACACACGAAGTCAGAAATAACTTTTGTTCTCCGTTTAAATATATTCCAAGAAGAGAGATGAACAATCTTTTTTTGTTGTCTTGCTTATTATTAAGATATATATAACAATTATCCAAAGAAATATTATATTTAAACAATTTCTAAATAGATTTTCCGTCGATGTACTGAAACTCGTTATAACTCTTCAAGAATATTTAAACGAAATTAATAAAGATAAAAAAAAATATTTCCATTGCTTTTTTTTCCATTAATAATTAACGGCAAACATGCAACAAAATTATTAGAAAGTATTTGGCGGTTAATTTTAATTCTAATTATCTCATTACTATTTTATAACATTTATAATTTGTGGAAAACGATAAATATCAAGTAATAATTAATTTTATATACGTGTATAAAGTTAATTACTGCTTGATATTTAGCATTTATATTGATTTACTGCTTGATATCTTAACATAACACAAAGAAAAGATGAAAATGTTGGGAAGAAAGGTTTGCAAGAACCTAACTGGATAATTCTTCCACGCCCCCTTGGCATAGACTCGCGATGAATTGAATGGATAATGCATTCGAATTATTCATAAAACGTATAAAATAAATCGTTATTAACCCCGATTAAATCATTCCCTGCTTTTATTATTTATATAAAAGATATTTATTCGATCATACTGCTTACCTTTTACTTCATGTGTAAGCATTTCATGTTTATTTTAAAATATTATATTTCTCGATTAAATCATTCCCTGCTTTTATTATTTACATAAAAGATATTTATTCGATCACACTGCTTACCTTTTACTTCATGTGTAAGCATTTCATGTTTATTTTAAAATATTATATTTATAGAATAAATAAGCTTTTTATGTAATATTGCAAACTCTCTGAACTAGGCGTAACGGATATGTATAATGTTGTATAGGCACATTCAAACCTGTTCAACAAGATATCTTACGACACACACGTGATTCATATACAAATACTCAGTCAAAGACATAATAATGTTTAAAATCTGAAGAATTTTTTTGATTAATTAATTCGCAATAGATATTTTACCATTCCGTTTACTTAAGATTTATCAGTTAGAATTGTTTAATGTAGTGTTTTCCAAACTATGGGCCGCAGCCCACTAGGGGGACGCGAGTCTATGCCAAGGGGGGCGTGGAAGAATTATCCAGTTAGGTTCCTGCAAACCTTTCTTCCCAACATTTTCATCTTTTCTTTGTACAGTGATTCCTCGGATTACGAACGTCTCGGTTCACGAACAAATCGGTTTACGAACACCATTTGCGAACAAATTTTGCTTCGCTTTACGAACGATGCTTCGGTTCACGAACACACACGCACGGAGTGCATGGAGCGCACGTGACTCGCGGAGCACAAAACCCTGCGCACAGCCTCGCCCCCAGCAGCAATCCAGTTCGCCCAGCTCATATGGGTACAGTAAAGTTCCAACAAGTGTTGATATTTTAGTTTTTTTCTTTATTTAATTAAATTTATCCCTTATTATGGCTCCCAAAAAAGTTAAGAGTGTTAGTGAAGGTGGTGTTAAACATGCTTTCTTCTAATATTACTGTTATATTTATTTCCTTTCTGTATTATTTCCACACATAAAGCCATAACATGTTAAATTTTTTTTTCTAGGATAAAAAACGTATTATTTGGATTTATATTAATTGCAATGGGAAAAATTGATTCGGATTACGAACTTTTCGGATCACGAACAGGGTCGAGGAACGGATTGTGTTCGTGAACCGAAGTACCACTGTATGTTTTTCTGTTTAAAGACATCTTATTTAGTATGTATACAGTACTTACAAATAATTATAGTATATCAATACTATACAAATCGTACTTACAAATAATTATAGTACAGTACTATATACAGTAATATAATTAAAGTAATCTTTATTTAATTTTTTAAAACACTATTGCTACGCGTCCACTTGCCTAAATAACCTGGTTATTAAAGTCCTTGATATTTAATATCCGAGTTTTCTTCACAACCCTGATCTATTAATGTGTCTACTATCAAGGAAAGAACTAGGTTTTAGTGACGTCATTTTACAAAATGTCGCCTTCCATGGAAACAACTTTAATTTTGCAGTTTCAAGCGATGACCTATTGGCTTTTAAATTGGTTGAAAAAAGAAGAGTCCGTTGCCTAAAAAGAAGTTTAAACTACTTAAAACAATGTAAGTTAAGAAAAAAAAGCAGATTAAACTTTGCCAGAATCTACACATTAGTCATTTATCTCATATGTATTAGCTATAACAACAAATAAAGGTAAAAGTTTGATGATTAAAATTTAATACACCGGTATATATATTTAATACTTTTATATAATTATAGGTTTGAGAAAATATAGGCTGTGGTTCGATATTCGTTGGTTCTCTCACAGTTCGCACTATGTCGGTTCGATAGTTGAGAAACTGCACACGGAGACGTTGGTCTGTTTCTTGCCTCTGATAAGACTCTATTATTGTTTTCTCTTGCTCGCTTGTACTTGCAACCTTAATCAGCGTGTCCGCGGCCAACGATTGTAATCTAAGAGCAAACATTTGCACATCTTCGCCTCTCTGTTGGACACAAGTGTGAAACTGCTGTAAGCATATAGTATATGGCGCTCTTAAAAACCTTTTTGTCATTTGCGTTTTAAAGGCTGTATAATTTGTAATATCTTTCATCTTAAAATCTCGCCATGCATATTCCCTAGCGATTCTGCCTAATTTACATTTCGCCACACCTAACTTTTGACGATCCGACCACGATGCTAATGTCGCTATCTCGTCTATAGTATCAAAGAAATCACTTATCCGCTGGGTCGGCTTTCCGGAAAAGGAGGGCACCATGGCCGTCAAGGCGGGAAAAGACCCAGGGGTCGAAGAAGCGATCTTCACTCTCAGTGAGTCGGCCTCGTTGGACATCTTTGGAATTTTCTTTCTCTCTTGAACCTTTTTGGACACTCCGCTTCTATTTACGTCTTTCCGGGTTCCACTGATGTGGAATTCCGTATCCCACTTCTGACACCAATTGTGGAATTTCCGGTGGAAATAGAATTGCGGAAACTACAAGTCTTACAACCTACGAGCAGTTCTGGTTAGACGCGCGAGTAAGGATGACTGTCTGAGGCGTCTCAGCGAGAAATGGAGAAAAAGACCCAGGGGTCGAAGAAGCGATCTCCACTCTCAGTGAGCGGCCTCGTTCGACATCTTTGGAATTTTCTTTCTCTCTCGAACCTTTTTGGACACTCCGCTTCTATTTCCGTCTTTCCGGGTTCCACTGATGTGGAATTCCGTATCCCACTTCTGACACCAATTGTGGAATTTCCGGCGGAAATAGAATTGCGGAAACTACAAGTCTTACAACCTACGAGCAGTTCTGGTTAGACGCGCGAGTAAGGATGACTGTCTGAGGCGTCTCAGCGAGAAATGGAGAACAACATTGAAGTTAATTCAACAGCTTCTTTATTTGTAAAACACACAATCAAGAGAGATTTCTATTTACACACGTTATGTACCGACAATGAGAGGTAAATATAAACTTGTTTTATCACTCCTGTTGACGAACTTGGAAATGGCACGAACAGTCTTTAGTTTCTAGTCTCTTGAATAATAACACACACAACACGGTACAGATGATTGAAACTTGCAGTTACCAAATATCTTCCTCCGAAGCCTATTTAGTAATGAAGGATTACTCCCGTTAAGTATGAGAATCAAAATTTCTGGAAATAGATTAATCGATGTGTAGAACTAGAGAAAGAACAAACCAACAAGCTGAGGCACAGAACCAAAAAGCATAATGCCGCCCAATTTATACAAATATGTAGCGTGCTTCAATACATCAATATAATCATAGTTTCTTGTATCATTTACGTCACTAACAATTAAACTTGTAGATAATTTTACTAAAAATATTTATGAATGCCTTCATCTTAAATCATGTGACCTGGCTCATTGAACTGGTTCTTTATTCAAACGAAACTGTGACGTCAACCAAGTAAACCGAGTAGGTTTAGTTAGCGTAGTACGTGGAATATCGAACCACAGCCATAGATTTTGGATAAAGTTGAGCAGGTGACGTCATTTATTCAGGTTTTGACATCAATAACTAAGATATAGTTTTCTAACCTTTTTTATCTACGTTTAATAACCAGGTTTTATTTATAACCTAGTTCTTTTGTAATGGACACAGATAAATAGCACGAATATTAGAATTCAAGAACTTTAACATCCAAGTTAATTAGGCAAGTGGACGCGTAGCATATGTAGTAAATAAAATCTTATTTTTGATGGGTCTTTCTGAACTGCGTTGAAAAACTGAGTTAACCTTGCCTACGTGGCTTTTCGCCTCTGATCTAAAATTTCGGCGTAAGGACCAAATGTGCAGGATGTCCGAATGGGGACGCGTTGGCGTGCCACGCAGGAGGACCCGGGTTCGCGTCCCGGGTCTGGTCCCAGATTTTTTTCGGGGCGGGTTCGCGTCCCGGGTCTGGTCCCGGATTTTTTTCGGGGTGCTGGGGCTCGGCCCCGATGATCCCCATCCTTCAGCATCGGGCCCCCCTCCACGGGTGTGGGTGCAGCCCGTGGTTGAAACTGGCCCCGCCCCTTTAGTAATCTTTCTGAGTGGAAAGGGGACATAAAATGTGCAAAAAAATGTGCAGGACGTTAGCTGTCTAAATTTGAGGTTGCGTTCAAGTATAAGGTAACATTCTTCTGTGGGACCTGCGGATGATATGAACAGGTCCCACAGAACAGGCTCCACAGTTTGCATACTTGCGATCTGTGGAGTGAACAAGGATAGGTAATGAGACTTTTCCGACAAAACGATACAGAAACTACATTTCGTAGCAAACACTTTCCTTTATTAGAGGGAGAGAAAGAGTTTACATTGGTAACAGTATTTTCGCCACTCAGAGGGAGTCCGTGAATAAGCGCGATAGCTCCGCGAAAATCGATTTTGTGGTTACAAATAAATTTTCGCGAATAGTCGAATACGCGAATACGGAATCTGCAAATAACGAGAATCGACTGTATATATTTTTATATAAAGAGCTTTATTTATACAGAATATGGTATATTGTTTTGTAATATTAAACTAACTTGTAAGTAGAAAGTATTTATAAAATTAGACTGTTATGGAATGAGGGGGTGTATCAAGTTTTTATGAAGAAAGGGGCGCAGACACAGAAAGTTTGGAAACCACTGGTTTAATGAATTAAAAAAGTATTTTTTGCATTAAATAAGATAACTGTGGGGCAAACGGACATCATTTAAGGAAATTAGCAATATGTAAAATATTAAAACTGGTAACTACATATTAGAAGTATGTTATATATTATATATATATATATATAATATACTTCTAATATATGTGCTTAATTTTCGCCAAACGAATCCTTTTTAATTTTAAGGGAATTTCTAATTAAGCTTAAAAACTTTATCAGACAAGAACAGATTTTCATTAAAATTCGCCATGATGTTTTAGTAAATAAGGATTTTATATTTAATTGTAGTTTCAAAATTGTTATGCTTGGTAGCTTAGTAACTTAAAAGCCTTTCCCATCGTTAGCTGTGTTCACTAATATGCTACTGCCATTTATTTTTTAGTTTTGGTGGGACAAACGGACACATCTCTGTGAGGGCAAAAGGACACGTGTGTTTTTTTTGCCATTTATAACTTAAAATATGCATTTTATCAAATTTTATTTATAGAAGGCTTATATTTATATTAATAGATGACATTCTATTGTTTTTATGGCGTATTATTTACTGGCCTTCTCTATATTAATTACACTTTTACAGATATGATTCGTAATGGTGAAAGAAATTCAAATCGATGATAATTAGTTGGAAGAAAACGTGATATTCGTTGTAAAAGCTTTTAAAATTGACGGAATGCTATTAATAACTGCAGTTAAGCATATATTATTCTAAATAGTACAGTTCACGCGTACATTTTTCATAATAGTAACTGGCACAATATTTTATAAAATAATCAGTTATTTAAGAGACCTTTTAACCAAATAGTAATTTTCCCCGACATCAAATTTAAACGAACTGGTTGTAAATGCCTTAACCAGTAACTGGCACAATATTTTATAAAATAATCAGTTATTTAAGGGACCTTTTAACCAAATAGTAATTTTCCCCGACATCAAATTTAAACGAACTGGTTGTAAAATAATTTGAATATCCCCACTGCATACAAGTTTGCCAGTTAATAACAATAGCGCCATCTAGTATGAAGTAGGGGAAACAGCAACTTTGTGTCATTGAGAAAATGTTAAAAATATTACATGTCCAATCCGGAACAGTTTTCATTGCGGGACAAACAACTTAAATCCAGGATAGTCCCGTATTATCCCGCACATTAATCATATCTTTATTAAGTATTATTTTATTTAAATAGAAGAAACATTTTCACATATGCTATCGATTATAGTTTATGGAATAAATTTGAACAAGTTTAAAAATTTTTCTTCTTTATTTTTTGCTAATTAACAAGCATTTAATGTTTTTTAAAAAGTTTTCCTTTTATATCAAATAATCGATAGTCGATTACAGTATGTGAAACTAAATATGGTACAGTAATTGTATTCAGAATTATTGGGAAATATCATATATCAAGTTGCTCATTGGTAGATATATCAATACGTCATTCGATCCTATCCAATTATTATAAAATATTCAATAAAATTTGGCACTCATTTTTAAACACGCAATATTCGCATATGCGTGCTTATATAAGATGTCGTTTTTACCTGTTGCCCAAAATAAGTTATTATTTAACAAGGATTGATTTTACTCTTTCTGTGTAAGATACGTAAGTATTTTTATTATTATAAATTTATATTTTACGTTCAAATTGAGATCTAATTTATATTTTAAATGTTATAAATAACGTCAGATTTTAGTTCATATTGCGTGAATAAATAAATGACGATTATATAAAAGGAATAACGCCAGTGAAGTAAGAGCAAATTTTAATGTTAGATGCTATTAAATAATAGTCTACATCCGTTTTTAGAAAAAAAAAAAATATCACGAATTTTATACTTTCGCTAATTTTTTACTCTATCATCCTTTGCTAAATTAATTTTATGTTAATAAAAAATTATTTTGATCGTTTTATAGCCAGAAGAATGATATAATTAAAATATTAGTAGCTTAGATATATATTGGAATGAGCCAGATAATCTGTGGTTTATAATCTTGGATGTTCTGGATCTCATACCTCTAGTTTTTCAGTTGAATCCCATTTTTCAATTTTTGGTTTGAGCCCATCACCGGTGATGGGCTCTAAAGCTGGCCGACACCAAAAATATCCCTCGACAGAATCGATAGAATAACTAAAAGTAATCTTTATATTGAAAACTCTGAGAGTTTTCTTGTTTTTTGGCTTTTCAGTATACAGAGCAGTCTAAAATAAAGAATAGACGAAACAATTTCAGATCCTTAACATTGGCTTCTTCCATAACGAAATTAAACCAAGGTCGAAATATGGCATTATTGACATTTCAAGTTATTTTTAGCATACTTTTCCTAAGGAAAGTGGAGTTTAGCAGATCATCGTGCTTGCTATCCATCCGGCTGTCGGTTGTCTGCTCCAACTAATAATTTTTAAACTAATTAGTAGATTTCCACAAAATTTTTTAATAACGTTTCTTATTAAAGTCATTTGAATGCCGTATCATTTGACTATGTAGCAATCAACATATAATATATAGATTATTTTTCATATAAATTAATTACATTTTTATATTTTCTAGGCAGCATTGAATATGTCAGCAAGTATATAATAATAACTACATAACTATATTAATATAGCTTAACGAAATTATTTAATAGATTATTATGATACTCAACATATATGTTATGATTTAATCCTTTAACTTTAATCATTTTAAAATAAAAACATATATCTTCGGAATGTACTGTCCGTCCAGCTTAGTCGCGACCATCGACGCAAGTACGCGTGCGCTAACTGAACGAGTCCAGTGACAAAATAGGGATGACAGCTTCGTACATGGATGTTTTCAAACGCAAGATAACTGAAGTTGAATGGAAGTTTATTGTAATGTCTAATGCTAAATGATTAGTTTCGACGTTGGAAATAGTATATTTAACAGAACTTAATATAATATTAATTCAATAATTTTTATCTAATAAAATACTCTCCCTTTCGCGTTTGGACTCATCCACCTTAGCTAGGCGTGGCTTTCGTGGACGGACAATAGATTAGTTCATTCGGAATTGTTTTAAAAGATTTTTAACAATAATAAAGCAAGATGAGTCCTCTAACAATAACAATACTCAATAGAGATGTCATATTTGTCATCTTCATTCTTAAAACTTTACAATTTACAGTTTGATTTTTTTGCAAAATCTACTTTTATCATACTATTTTTAATTTTTTTTTTTTAATAATGAGTTCCCCCCTCTATTCTTAAATTCTATTTTTTAAAAAGAAAATATTAAAATAAACAAAAATATATTGTACTTTATTTATTCTGTTTAATATATCAGAATAAAAAAATGATTTTAATTATTTTAAAAATGCAGAGTAAATAAAATTTGCAATTTTTTATTTTATTTTATTTGTTAACTTTATAATATATTAAATAAAATTTATTTAGTATCACTAAATGAAATTACTATTATTACATATAAAATAGCATGTAATTAAAAAAAAAAAATTCCTTATAATTACGAAAACGTCACTTTCAGAAATTTTGCAACATTTATTCCTTTATTCCTTGTTATTAATATTGATATAAATAATTAAAAAATTTTCCTGATATATTATTAAAAATTTTATTCATTTTCTTTGCAGTTAGCAATGCTAAATACTGTACGTTTATTTTTATATATAGAAACAATGCAAGTTATGATAGGAGCCTTGTTTTTTAAAAATACTAGGAAATTTTTGTTTTTTTGGCTGATAATTTGGTAATCTAATATTTCCTTGAGATTATTCAAGATAAGTAAACGCAGTATAAAATATCACTCAGGAAACAGCCCAACAAGTTTTGGTAATTTCCATTTAAATAAGATTTATGTGCTTTAGTAATATTATAATATTGTACATGTATACTATTTTAGAAAATTTTTTCCTATATTATTCTATTTAAAGATATTAAACTAATATTCGGGATATTTGAATGTTAATCTGATTATATTTATATATATCTGTTTATAATTATCTTCAGAATCGAAAATTTCGCAAATTTCAGTCTACAATTTTATATCTGTAATGATGTTAGCCTTGGTCTGACTTTAATGGACTAACTGGATCGAAAATTTGAAGAAAAAGTCAACTTAGTTTACTTTATCTGTAGATGGAATTGAGTTAAAGCAAGGTAACGTATGACTTATTATATTTCTATTATAGTTAAAAGAAATTATTTATAATATTTTAAAAGAATTTTAAGAACAATCCGTATCGAAGAAATCGCTTAAATATTAACTTGGCAGATAACTAAAAATAACAATAGTGCATTATTGAGGAAATTTCAACATAATTTTTAAATATAAATGTATTATTCTAAACTACAAATTTCAGTTGAGCATAGGGAATTTGGAAGTTTGCTGTATTTAAATTTCCAGATTTTCTATGCTTAACTGAAGTTTATAGTTTAGATTAATACACCGGTATTTAGAATTTATATGCAAGTTTCTTCAATAAAACAATATTGTTATTTATAATTAGCTGCCATGATAATATTTAAACGATTTCTTACATAGTAAACTCCCGTATAACGCGTCGAAAAATGCGACAAGTACTCACATAACGCTATAAATGGTCCCGTATAATGCGTAAGGTAATTTTTTAAACGTTAATTATCTATTAATCCGTTGATTGTAATAAAAACCAAACGATGTTTATTTCATTTCCCTGACAACTTTAACAACTTTTCATCGGTTTATACGAATCCGCGTTTTCAAAATCTGTGTTATACGGGGTCTACTTATATATAATATTTTTAAAAATTTAGTTACCTGTATTCTGTTTTGTTTTTTCCTTTATTAAAAGAAACTTTCTTTAAAACAAGAAAATTAGCATTCTGCACACAATAAAAAATCATATTTGAAACTAACTCTTATCTCATTAGCAATATGCGATCGGTGCCGGAACAAGAGACAAATTTAAATTTGCATAAAATCGTCTGATAATGCGCGTTCTCGTATAACGCGGAATGTATCCCCCGCGTTGTACGGGAATCCTCTGTATATAGGTTATGAATTTTTTTATTGTCTATACTGTAAGAGTTTTTATACTTACATTATTATATAATAAAACCAGAAATACAGTAACTTTCAAATAACATTTCAAGCATATTTTGTATTATATTTCCGCAAATCTCATTTTTCACTTTTCCGTTTTTTGCTGCTAATGATATTAAAGAAAATAATGGATATAAATAATAATTTTTTTTTTTACATTTCTATAAGGTAACCAATAAAAATACACATTCATTATATTATTGCGAAAATTGCAATAATAATAATTCAAGTACAAAAGATATTTTTAAAATCATTAACATCATTATTAGTTCCTTAATAACAATAAAAGAGGAAGCTTCTTTATAATTGTTTTGTTATATGAAATAATTAAGATAACAATTGTTTTTTAATCGTCGTGGATTTTCTTTTATTTGACTGTATTAGTGTGTATTAGTGTATTATCTATAGTGTATTAGTGTATTAGTGTATTATCTGACTATGTGCTCTATTGTGGCCATTTTTTTTAGACATTAAATTATAAATTTCAATGTCGAATAAATGAAAATTGTTTTGGAAGTGATCCCAAGGTCTAGAGGAGTACATTTACGATCTGATGACCTTAGTTGATACAAGTCAATTATTATTTTTTATATATTTTCCCTTCTTTATACTGTATAACTACTAAAACTTGGTACAAACAATGACAAATATTTTTATAGTTCCTGTTTATAAAATGAATTTCCTTGTCAGCAACTGGTATTCGTATAATAATAGTCTGTATTTTAATTTTTATGATGAGGAATTTTATCAATTTATGACGTTATTTAATTTTCAAGACTATCATTTATCCTTTGCAAGTTATGTATAATAGCACTGTTTATACGTAACTGCTATTATAATTAATCTGTACACGTGCAATAAAAGATATATAAGATAACTGTTCAAAACAAAGATATAAAAACTTGTAGAAAAATTTTGAAAGACAAATTATGGTAAGACCTCTTATATTATACAACAATACAGTATAGCTAAATGATTTTTGTTGATTGATCAAAATCGTGATGTTTTAGGATCAATTTATATAGAAGCGTGAAGAGCAAAACACAAATACGAGAAAATAGCCTTTCCATTAATACTGCCATATGGAGAGCAGGGATGAGACCGAGCACTGATATTATGCCACACAAACTGCATTTTGTTTCGCTAATTCAATCAATTTTTCGTCTCCATTACAAAATACAATAAAAAATTAAAACACCAAAAGAAACTAAACTGAAAATTGATTTACGTTTTTAAAAAAATAGTGCTTTTATCGATACAGTATTTGAATTAACAAAGTTTTACATTGTTTTATGTAAAGCAGGGCTGTCCAATCCGCGTTCCAACATAAAATAGTAAACTTCCTTTAAACATTGAGATTTTTATGTACTTAATGAAGTTTTTATTATTTAAATAACTATCTACATTTCCTATTTCCATTTCTAAAATATTTCTTATTTCAGTGATTAAAACTTCTTGACCTACTCAAAGAATTCTTGAACGAAAAAAGTCAAAGATTATTATGCTACGACATTTTTGCTTATTTGTCATGGTGATACATTATTTACTAACTTTTTTGCTTAATAACTTTTAGAGAGTTAGAATTAGTTTATTTTATGTGCAGCCCGAGACAATTTTTTTTCTTCAAATATGGCCCAAGGAAGCCAAAAGGTTGAACAGCCCTGATATACAGTATTTAATGTTGCTATTTTCTTGTAGTATTTATTATTGCTTGATATCGTGTTGTGTTTATTGTTTCATATTATCTTGTTGCTGTTTTGTTTAATTTTGATTCTTAATACACTTTGTATCAATTGTTATTTGGAATTATTTTATTTTAATTTCATACTTATACAGTTGTCTTAGCGCTTTGAACCATGAGGTCCTTACACCATTAAACTCCATATTCGCAAGAGAAATGAAATATAGATGGCGCTGCAAATCAAAACAATATGGGCGACAGAACCGGGGTACTTGTTTGCTATGTTTGATTTTATTGGAAAATTTTTCAGTGTTTTAAAAAATGCCGCTTATCAGTTTGCATGATATTTTGATATATGTTGGAGAGGGGGTCAAGGCTATTAATTGAATGCGAAGCAGTTCTAAATGAAGGGCATATTATTATGTGGTATTAATATTGAAAATGATTCAGAAATTGTTCCCT
This sequence comes from Olivierus martensii, assembly GCA_000484575.1. Classification (NCBI taxonomy): domain Eukaryota; kingdom Metazoa; phylum Arthropoda; class Arachnida; order Scorpiones; family Buthidae; genus Olivierus; species Olivierus martensii. The sequence goes on from AYEL01084539.1 coordinate 32,026, forward strand.
TATGCCAACAGGCATTGTATTTAAAAGGGCCACCACATTTACTACGAATTTTGATAAAATCAGATAGGCACTTGCATAGAATAACTGTTTTCAGATAATTGAATTGTAATAACTGTTTTGCTAAATACAGTATCAATTGTCAGCAATTCAAGAATGGGATTGCACCTGTAGTTGTAAAGCTAGTGCTGGAGGGAAGTATAAGCATATTATTGCCTGCTATTAATCGGTAAGATAAAACCACAAAATCATTTCATATGGATTTAAATCTTTTTTTAACCGTTTTTTAGTGCTTTAATTTAATATAGAAATGAACTGGAACTTCTAAACTGTACAGATCTCCAGCAAGCTTGGGATATAAGAAAGTCAAAACTAAACAGTGAGGTAACAGAACCAATCACAAGTTAAGTTTGTTATTATAACGACTATAAAATACTCATTTTCAAAAAAAATAGTCGTCTTTGAAATTTAAGCTGCTAACATGTTTCGGAGAAACTTTTGCTTATTTTCAATAGTCGCCCATTTATTTAGATAATGCTTTATTTTACAGAAATTTATGAGTGATATTGCAGGATTTTTATACATTGATGAGCATTGAGGCGCATAACAATTGTTTTTACTTTTCAAAACTTGCAAATAATCCATTGTGAACTCAAATCAAAACAAACTACCCCGACTATAGTAGTTACAAAAATTGCCACTAGACGTCTACTCTGTCGTTTTACTTCCCGAATAACCAACCAACAACAATATAACATTCGGTTGGTTGTACAGCATTGTATAAACTGTATACTGCAATTCAGCTCCTACTCGGCTCGTGACATGCATGAAGAGCATGATACGAATAGGAACCGAATATTCAACAAAACTTGTTCAAAGTTTTCCGATGAAACTCTACATTGAAAAAAGAGCTCGTCAGTTCCACAACGTCTCCAACATTTTCCCAGGATCTCTTTCAATTATCGTTTGTTACGCACTCGAAGTGCACACTTTTTAAAACGTAAAGTATTAGCTAGTTTTAGTTCAGTTTGTTTTAATGTTTTAAAACATCTCAACATTCGGAATGCAAGCTTATATCTCTTTTATGAAGATAGATATTCTCTGTAACGCAAAATTTGCAGATTAATACACTTTGATAACAACCTTATATGATCGTGCATACCTCATGTTATGTATACACTCTGGCCAAATTGCGGATCTTTGGTACTTTCAATGTGGCTCCATACCATAAAAGTTAATAGTTAATATGAAGCAAATACCTATCTATTTTAAAAATAATATATTTGTAATTTGTTCATTTATTGTAAAAAGTAGTATGCATGTATACGAACAAATGTGAAATATATAATAAACAATTTTTGAAACCATTATTAAGATTACCCGAAAAACTGATGAGGCTCTCCAACATTTTCCAGAAAAAAAAAAACTGATTGCTGTTCTCAAATATTTGAGATTCTCCTATGTGGTTCCTATTGATCCAGAAAAAAAAAAACTGATTGCTGTTCTCAAATATTTGAGATTCTCCTATGTGGCTCCTTGTTACATGAAGTTTGGCCACCCCTATTATATATATTATCAATGCGTAACAAATAAATCTAAATAGAATAACAACTTAAGTTATCATATTGCAATATCATGGATTTTTTTTAACAGAAACAAACTTATGGAAAAGGGCTAGATTTTTTTGAAATGTGAATAAACAATTTAATTGATATTGAAACTCTTATATGATTATATGATAGCACAATATACTATTTTTAATATTTTGAGTTGTAGGATTTGTTTTTATTTGATTAGATTACTGTTATAGACAGATATGCTATTACTTTATACTTTTGGAGGCTCTAGGTGCAACATTATTATGAGACCCCAAAATAACAAGTCTATTTGAATTTCAATTATGAATTTAATATTTAAAAATAAGCATTTTATTTTGCAATTATAATTATGTTGTTTTTATATTGTTGTTTTTGAGGAATAAGGTTTTAAATTGCAGCTCTGCTCTTAGCATTCATTCATCTTTAACTTCGATTATCTTTAGCCTTTCAGTACGTTTTCAACGTCGTCTTCCACACCTTCCTGGACAAATCTGCGACTCTTTTCAAAGTCGTTTTCCTAAGTTTTCTTGAGGATACGAGTCTGGACATACGCTTCTACGTTTAGAGGCAAATCGATAGCTCGGATATGATTTTTGTAGTAAGTTGTTTCAATATCCCCCAAGTCATCACATAGAAATTATCTTTACTTGGCATTTATATATCATACTCAATTTACTTGCCATTAAGTCATATTTCCTCATTTTTCATTTTCAACTGTTGTTAACAAAACTTGGTTTGTGATTTCGGTCTTTCTATCATCTTTCTTTGTCATATACAAAAATATCCGGCCAATTCATATCAAGTTTTATAGACGTCTTTATCCAGGTGTGAACTCTGATTTCCGCACCTTCATTTGCGATTATTTCTTGAACCGAGGGAGATTTAATTTCTTTGAGTGTTTAAAGTCGAACTTATTGCATAAATGACGATGAATATAGCCAACTACTTCATTACTCGAATAAAATGCATTATTAATCAAATTTACCATCCTAGACTGGCGATTATGCATAATGTCCGGTAAATTTGATTAATTAAGTACGATTTATCATATTTACCACTACAAACAGGCGAGTATGCATAATCACCGGTAAAAGTGATAAATTCGGACTATATGAAATAAATTTATCGCTTTTACCGAAATCGTTGGTGATTATACATAATAACCGGCGATTATGCATAATCACCGGATTAGTCAATTTTACCGTAAAATATATAAATTAAATATAAATTTTTGAACGTATATCAGATATAGATAAAAATCAGCGTGTAAATTAAATGTTCAAGGACAGATGATAAAATTTACGAACGAATGTAACTAACATTCATGTAACATTCATGTAACGAATGTAAATATTCGAAGATCAAAATTACTGCAAATAAAAATTTTATATAATTGAAGGATTCATAAAATGTTTTCTTTTATATCTAGAGCAATTTCGAAAATAATTATTAATTGAATATTTAACTTTAATTGGCACTTACTATATAGTAGTCTGTATACAAAGTTTCCCCCTAGAAAAATCGTCACATGATGTCATATCATTATACCAATCACAAGAAAAACTAAAATATAATTTAACTCTTCATATTAATCTATGATATTTAGTTGTAGTAATTAGAAAGTTGGTTAATTTAAATATAGAAAAAAAAATTTCTTAAAATCTAATAACCTGTTTTACTTTTACTCAAATATTTATTTCATTTAATATTAAAATAATAATTTATTTTTATTGAATTATTTTCGTTGATTTTATATATTGTGGATATTATTTTAAAAAAATCTGAAAATATTTTTAATTGATGTAATAGCTCTTTTGACAAAATATGAGTCCTGAAAAGGATGTTAATTGATTTAAAATAGGCTTGAAAAGAATTATTTTATATTAATTAATTAACAAAGGGCTTTCATTATCAGATAGCGATGAATTACAGATTTTACCAAAATTATCATTATTTTTTGAAATTTTTCTATAACTCATGAAAAAAGGTCAGTGGTTGACCTTCCTTTATAACTTAATAATACTGTATATATAATTTTCTACTTATGCTGGTAGCTTCAACAAAACCCGTAATAAACGTTTTATCTAAACAAAAAGGATGTTTAGATAAAATATGATATAAATAATGATTACAAATGTTCCGCGAAATTATGTAATCGAAGCTTACTTGAATTACCTAGTGTACCTTGAAATTGCAATTTATAATGCAGACATGATTCAAATTGCATTTTCGAATAAACTATTAAGCAGGCTTACCCATAAAAGTACTTAAGATTTTGATATAGTTTTCGACATCATATTTGTGTGAGCTCTCGGCTTTTCAACGTTTTCGCGTTTTTTTAGATTTTTTGTTCATTAATGAATATAAAAACTAAAAAAACGCGAAACATTTAGGAATATTGATGAAGAAATAAGGGTAACTTTATCACATATTACACCTAATATTGCTCAAATCTGCAAAAGAATATTAGCTCAGACATCTGCTCAGGCATAAAACTAGATTTAAAAATGTTCCATTTTCCTGAAAGAGATACTTACAGTTTTTAAGAATATATGTTTATATTAATTAATGTTGTTTTTACTCTTATTTAATGTGTAACGTATAATATTTAGTAAAATACATGTTCGTGCATATTTCTTTTGTTTGTTTTATGATCTTAGTGATATAGTGTTCCGCAAATTTTCTTTTACAATCAAAAATGTTCCGTGACTTCGAAAAGATTAAGAACTATTACATTAAATAAACAATATTTATTGATATTTTAAAATTTGAGAAAAACGCTAGTACGCTTTTTCCCCGTAAACAATGTTACATGGGGAAGTGTAGATCATCCCGTTGGGATTAGTGCGTATTACGCTGCCCTTGCTACATACAACGTTCAGTTTTATTGTTTCGTGTTCTACAATTTAATTTGTTTATTAACTTTTTTCTTGCATATAACATGGTTCGCAACTACGTCAGAAAAACCAACAGGGGAGATTATTCAAAAGAAATGAACGAATGTGAACGTTGTCTAGATGACGATTGATAAATGTAAAGATATCAATTAAAATTTTCATATAAATAATTTTTTATTTGATAAAAAACATTTTGTCATATTAAATAACAAAATGTGTATTTTTTTACTTCGAGCAAAATAAAAAGTGGTGTAAAGTAAATTATGTGAGAGGAGGTATAATGAAATAAAACAAAAATATAAAGTGATATTGTCACGTGGCAATTACCGCCCCCTTGGGAGCGAGAGTGAAGAATCCGCAGAGAAGGGGCTGGAGGTTTTTTTTTTTCCTCTTTGCCGGTTATCAGAGTCAGACCGGGCAACAGTGACCAGTAGTGTCGGTTTTCTTCTGCTTTTTGTGTTGTGTTCCCGTGGGAGAACAACATTATTCCAGGTAAATAAAGTTTATTTCTTCATTTACTGCGACCTGTAATTTTGTAACAATATAAATACACAAATTGTTTAATAACAATGTGTACTTACATCACTTTATATTTTGGTTTTATTTCACTATACCTCTTCTCAGATTTCAGAGAGTAATCCTTGTTAGTTTAACAAAGGATAACTCTAAAACGAAGCAACCTATATTAATGCGGTAAAAAGCATTTTATAGCAGATTTGTTCCTAATTCTGCTCTTGCGAAGTAGCCTGTATAACTAAACTTCAAATCGTTTTTAACTTGTACGTACGCTCTTGCCCCGTTTTAGGGTAAGGGCAGGGTAGCTGAAATTTTGTACAGTTTTGTAGCAAAATTAAAATTTTCAAGGATGAATTATACGGTAATCGCTGCGATATGCGATTGTTATCGACACTGTTAAATATTTATACGATAGTTTAAAATATTTATACTTGTGTGTAAAGTTCAACTTTACCAAACTACTTTGCACTTACCGCACTCCACCTTATATAATTAATTTATCACGATTTGTACATTACGTTTGTTAAATACGAAATATTCTTTTCTGATTCAATGAATTTTTGAATTAAAATTCAATGGATGGAGAAAAATTTGATCTATTCAATTGATAAAAAGCTTGTATTATCCACTATTATATGAATAAATACGAATTTTATTAATATAATTGGCTAAAATTGCAGAATAAAAATAAAAGATACAATTCATATATATATATGTAGGTTATAATCTCAAAAAATAGGCCTATAAATATATTATATGATATTTTGAGATTAAGTACAAAATAATTATACAATCAAATTAAAAATAATTTAAGGATATTTTAATAAACTAATTTATAATTAAATTAATTCATTATTTATTTAAAAGGAAAGCCTTTACATTACAAAAGTGATATGCAGTAGCTTACACATTAGTTATAGATAAAATCTATCTTTTTAAATTTTTGCTTCATGTGCAAGGTCAAGTGTGGTTTATTCAGTTGATGAAGAAGGACGAGTTTAGGAACATAAATTTTATACTATACAGTATTTATAAAAAGTATATTCATATTAAAATTGTGAGTAAATGTATATTTTAAGTAATTCTAATTAAATATTAAATTATTAATCATAAAAACTATTTTTAAAAAATATGTAATATAGGTTAAATTTACTGCAACTCGTAAACGTTCGATAACTGGTTATTGATCTTGTAACAACGATATACGTAAAATGGGAAATAATAAGTATTAGATTTCACCTGCTCATACAGTATAAATGGGCGGAAATCTTGTTATTTAATCTTATAATGTTGGTGTATATAACACAAAATCTGTTACGAACTCATTAGGGTACAGCGCCACCTGCGGACTTTATATATTTAGAAAAACTACAATTTTAACTTAATTTGTATTCATTAATTTTTAAATTATTCCGTACGAAATGAAAATGAGCTTTATACGTTCCGTGATGAACTTTTCGTATCAGTTTTTCGTATGTGAGGCTAGGCTTATTTCATTGAATTTTTAAAAGTAAAAATTATACTAAAATTAATGATTTTTTAATCGGGGGACATACTTTTCCCCGCGTTAAATACGAATTCGCGGTATATTTGACCGCGTTAAATGGGGCTTCTATTTTATTTAGTTTTTTTTTGATAAATTTCAGTGTAAATTATATTAGGACTTTTTAATTTTATTTGAATAAACCTATATACAATATATATATATATTGATGTTTCGATAACCTGTAACCTTAGATGATGTCACAAAATATTGATGTATGACATCATTATGATGTAATAATGATGTCACACATAAATACGAACAAGTATGTGAAGGTCATGATGACATTATCATCACACCAAGAATGTTTAATTTTGCCTAGTATATTAATTTTCTAAATAATGCTATGTAAAAATAAAATGGATAATCTACTCTGACTAATTTACAATAAAATGCGTTAGATTAAATCTGAATAAAACTCTCCGTCATGAAGTTATGTTCTAAAATGCTGGATTTGAAACGTATTATAATAATAATTCGATAAATTCGAGGTAGTCAAGATTTTAGATTTCTTACAGTATTGTTTTTGAATTACAGTACAGTATACAATTTTTCTTGCTGTTAAGTGGGTAAATAAATTCTTATATATTTTTAAATTTATAAAAACACCTTACTTCTTACATATATTGTGTATACCGAGTGATTTTGAGCACCCGTACCACCCTTTTTCTCGGAAACGCGATGAGATTGGAAGTAGGGGAAAAAATTTTGATTACTAAAGTATACCTGAAAAATCGAATGGGCATGATAAAAATTTTGTGGGCCTATCGGAAGTAGGGGCACAAGGGGTCAACTATGATATCTCCAATAGAAACCAATGCCGATTTTGGCATAATTGGATAGAACCGTGAAAAACAAGCAAGGGATCAACGATGAAATCTCCAATGGAAACTAATGCCAATTTTGGCATAATTGGATAGAACTGTGAAAAACAAACAACTTTAATGCCGATTTTAACATAATTGGATAGAACTGTGAAAAACAAACAACTTTTGTTGGAAAGTTTTTTAATATTACTTACGGATTGTGAGATATCACAAAAAAAGATGCCGCCACATGTACTGAAAATATTTTAATATCACTTACGGATTGTGAGATATCACAAAAAAAAAGATGTTTTTAAATGTCACTTACGGATTGTGAGATATCACAAAAAAAAGATGCCACCGCATGTATCGCCGATGGGGCTATTCAAGCAGTAATAATAATAAAAATCAGACAGAGGGCATCTGTGTACATTGCCAAACATTATTGAAGCAGCAAAGAGCAGTAATATGAAGATTCAAGGCGAATTCTGGTACTCGGTAGTATCACTCGAACCGCAGGTATGACAAGTCTCGCCATCACAGTTCAGCATGGAGCCATACTCAAGATCAAGGGTTTCTGGACTTGTTTCAGCCCTTTATGAGTGTCATGGATGTACACAGATGACCTATATCAGATTCTTCCTTTTATTATTGCTTGAATAGCCCCATCGGCGGTACATGCGGCGGCATCTTTTTTTTTATGATATCTCAGAATCCGTAAATGATATTAAAAAACTTTCAAAACAAAAGTTGTTTGTTTTTCACAGTTCTATCCAATTATGCCAAAATCGGCATTGGTTTCCATTGCAGATTTCAAAGTTGACCCCTTGTGCCCCTACTTCCGATGGCCCCACAAAATTTTTATCATGCCCATTCGATTCTTCAGCATTTTTCATTTAATTTTGGCTCAGAACGGCTCCCTTAGTACTCTATTTGAGTGGAAAGGGGCAATCAAAATTTAGCCACCAAGCTTACCATACAAAAGAAAAGATATATAAATATTATACAAAGTTTTAATTAATAATAAATATCATAGGATTCGATTAATTGTAAACTAAATAAACAAACTGCATAAAATTTATCATAAAGATTAAAGTCATACGCTTATGACATCTGCTTTTGTAGGCGCTTCGTCACAATCGATAATGAAAAAGTTAAACTGCTATCTTTCTTTTCCCATAAGGCAGAACTTTTTAGAATGTAAATTATCAAGAGAAACTTTATCTGTCTGGGAAAAATTATTTAACTTCTTCAACAATAAAAATATTCTAAATGTAGCGAATAAAAATTTTTAGCAAAAATCTCTCTTTACACTTAATTATTTTTATTATTACGTATTTGAAAAACGAACAATACAGTAAGTTCGTAATTTTAAAAATTTTATGAGAAAATTTTAAATTATTAATATAGATCGGATTTAATAATAATAATAATAATCACTTACCAATATAAAAATTATATTGGATATTTTTATAAAGAAAATACAGGTTTTTGTAATGTTGTGAATACCTTTACCGGTTGGCTACTAACAGAATTAATCTATGATAAAGATCGACTTTTATTAAAATGATGAAAACTTAGGATAGCCTTACAAGAAATTAGCTAACTATTTATCATCATATTTATCAAATAAATTTTTTTTGTATATATTCAAAAATGAACAGAGACTGGGTTATATACAGTATATACACTATATTGCATTATACAGTGAAACCTCTCTATGTTGGACACGTTTGGTTCCTTCAAAATGTATTCAATTTGGAGAGGTGTCCAACATAGAAAGATTCATAGAATCAAAATTTTTTCTAAACATACTAAACACTGAATTTTCATGTCAGTGCAAACCTTTATTCAAATCAAATTGGAAACCTATTATTATTTTAAATAAAAAAACTCAAAAATGTTAAATACACACTGCAGTCTGTCAGTGCTTTCTTATTATTTTAAATAAAAAACTCAAAAATGTTAAATACATATTGCAGTCTATCAGTGCTTTCAACATAAGAACTATCTATTTGAAAAGAAGTCTGTCAGTGCTTTCAACATAAGAACTATCTATTTGAAAAGAAGTCTGTTTTTATATTTAATTTAGACTTCATCCACACATTTTTAATTTTATTTTTTCTTATACCAAATAGAGTTTCAACAATCTCTGGTTCATATCAAATAGAGTTTCAACAATCTCTGGTTCATTATTAGAAAATGGTTCAACCCTCTACATATTCCAAAACTGTTTCATGATCATTCCAACAAAGTCTCGTTTTTTCTTATACCAAATAGAGTTTCAACAATCGCTGGTTCATTATTAGAAAATGCTTATCATTTGAATTCCTCTACATATTCTAAAACTGTTCATAATCATTCGGTTCCTCTTCCAATAAAGTCTCTATATGAATTGAGCTGGATATAATCTTTTCAATTAAATCACTAGCTGTAAAATTTTCATATTCATGACGTACAAGATTGTTGTCAAAATTTGTAAAATCTTCAGTTAAAATTTTATGATGATAGTTATCAGGAAGAGCACTCAGTTCTCCTACGTCAAAGTTCTCATTGCATTCCTTCCTCAGTGAAATCTATAAAGAACCTAGCTTTTTTAAAACATTTCTGAATAGTTAATTGTGAAACTTCTTGTCATGCAACATAAATCCATCTCAGTGCATCCTGAATAGTAAATGATCAACAACTTGCTTCTTTTGATCTAATGTCAGTTTTTTTAATTTTCTTTTACTGCTTTTTAACATCTCTAAGGAAAGCTTAATGACAGCAACAGAAGAAACAGCACATAATTCTCAAAAAAGAAAAGTAAAATATAAACCAATCAAAACTTGCCAATTATAATTGGCTAGTTTTGATTGGTTTATATTTTACTTGACAAAATTATAGATTATTGACAAAATTATAGCCCAAATATTTTTTATTTTATTGTAATAAAATATTCTGGCTATATTTTGTCTAGTTTTGGTTTGATTTTTCTCAAACCAAAACTATGTTTGTATTTGTTGTATGTTGTATGTTGTTATGTTGTAACTAAAACTATTGTTTGTATTTACAATAATAAGTAAACCATGGATTTATAAGTCATCAGCAATCATCTCAAAAAAATTTAATAAATTCAGTATATTGTTCATTTCTAGCCTAAAAACAATAAGACTGAACTAACGATCAAATATTGTCGTCTGCTTCAGCCGTTGGCAACCACTTGGGGGCGCTGTTACGCCTGGTTACGCTGAAAACGTCGATTTCCCTTCCTCTTATTCTAGGTTTCCTTGGTGTGCATTGTGCAGGTTGTGCACCGCACAAAGGCGCTAAACTATGGGGGGGGCCAAAATATGACTGAAAAAAAATCCATGACAAAAAAATTATTAATTTTTTTAAAAGTAAATATTTTACATTAGGTTATAGAAACAAATTTTTAATTTCCAAAATTAAAAAAGTGAAACTAGCGTATAAATATTTAATCAAAACTCGTATTGTAAAATAATAATATACTGTAGTTTCAAAAACTAAATAATTTATTGCAGGGGCGCGAAATCAGTTTCTGCCAGTTTCTGCACAAAGGCGCCTCCAGCAAATTCTCTAATGTAAAATAACATAGTCAACAAATACCATGACAATTTTTAATATCAGGTTTCTAAATCAATAAACATATAGGAAAGAAATCATAGTACTGCATTTAATCTATTTAATAAAATAATTGTAAAGTATTATATATTGTATTATTTGCATAATCAACATGCCTTAATTTTTAAAGCACATAATTTTCTTTCTTTATCTTCAAAGTTTTAATAAGCAGAAAATACGAATGAAGAAAATTATTCGAATTTCTGAAATCAAAGTTGATTACTGTTTAAGAGGAATTATTTAAAAGAAATTCTTCCATCTTTTATTCAAATGATGAAATGATGGCACATTAACGGCCGTATTCTCAATGACAAATTAATTCTCAGATCAAGATCACTCCTATTTTTCGTACTCTGAATAACAAATTCCGTGAATTAATCTCCATCTGCGAGAGGTTATTTAACCCCTCCCCGATAGAAGAGAGTTAAATAACCCCTGGTAGTTGAAGATTAATTCACGAAATTTGTTGTGGCAAATACGAAAAATAGAAGTGATCTTGATCTGAGAATTAATTCGTCATTGAGAATACGGCCATAAATGTGATATAAATTTATGAAGAATTTTTTTGCTGAGTCATTTGATTTTTCACATTATAAAATGCATTTATTACTGTTTAATCTATTTTAAACAAATTTCTATGGAAATAACGTATAGAATAAACTTTCCATTACTAAAAATTCATCTTTCGTGGCACTATACCATACCTTTCCATCTTATAAATATGACATTTTTTATTTATTTCCTTTATATAACGTTCGATATTATCTTCTGACATCATTACTGTTCAATAATTTTTTTTATTTTTACATACACTGACGGAAAAAAAAATCCCAACACCAAGAAAGACTTGTGTTAGATAAATTTATCAGAATTTGTTTCTTGTAATATCGTCTGTACAGCAATTTCAAGAATAGCATTGATAATTTATACTTTAAGGACAGGTCTGATTTCCAGTATCAAGTGAAACATAGTAATTTCGTTAAATTGTTAGATATAATCAATGAATGTCTATTGGATCGAATGAAAAATAATATCTGTGCATAGAAAATCCTCGCTAAGCGGATATAAAGGAGTTCTGTACGCCTACGACAAATAAGTACAGTTATTCTTATTAAATTGTTTTACGTTTTATTAACGATCGTAATTTTTAATTAAAAAAATTATGTCAATAAAAAGATATTTTTATTAGTTTTAATCATGATTAAGTCACAATCTTATCAATTTTTGCCAAGTTGTATAATTAAAGTACACTCGGATAATGCAGATAATTCTAATCATGATAATTGGTTAGCAAACATTTTTTAAGTATCTGTTGTAAACAATAACGCATTTTAAGAATCAGATTACGTTTTATATTTCTAAACTGCGTTTGAATGCAAGTATATATAAAAAATTAAAATGTTTAATATAACTTCCTATCAAAGCAAGAAAAAATTTGCTGAAAACGATGTTTCTGTTGAAATCAAATTCAAACAGGAAATATCATAAATTCGATACCATACTTCATAAATTATTTTATACAAATTAAAGTTTTTTATACATGATATATATAAAGACAAAAATATGTCATGTCTGTACATTTTTTCTGAATGACATAAAAAAATAGAAAATTTTCTATATCCAGATATCTTCTCTGTTAACGCCCAACTGCAGACGAAAAACTATATCAAACGGATATATATCTACTTGATGTATTGTATACATCAAATAGATATATATCCGTTATATATATATCCGTTTAGAATATATATTAACCTATACTTCAGGGATGTTTGCTAATATTATCGAATTGACAAAAAATGTTAGTAATATAAAGTACACAAGTTTGACTCCAATTCAGCATCGTAAATGACGTCAAAGAAACAAGAATAACTTAAAAAAAAACCTTTTCCTTTCATTAGAGAAAACACCCTAAGCTTTTTTTTCCTCCTATAGAGAGTCACGTAGTGAGTCATGAAAAAAGATAGTTGAAACTTTTTATAACAAGATGGTATCAGTTATTCGGACTAAATTAGCGTATATTTTAAAATAGACATCCTTATAATTTAACATTTAAAGATTTAATTAAAAGATAGAGAACTTACATTAGAATTAGGCATCCTTCACTTTTAATATTTTGAAGGGAGTCTAGTGGAGTTAAGAATGTGCTTTTACGGTTACAAAGTTTAGAATACTTTACATTAGACACCCATTGAAAATACTGACGTCATTTCGCATCAACTGTCCAAACATTGCAGGCATGCGCGTAATAGAGTAAGGTAATAAAACATCGTTTAGACTTTATTAATTAATGCATCATTCCAAAATGAAATCAATAACGATAAACGATCGAAGAATATGATAACAAACAAAAACTGAATTATAACCTAAAATAAATACGAAAATTAAAAACATTTAAAATTAACTTATCAAAAAAAAAGATATTAAATTATAGAAAGATCGATATATCATTGATGACATTATCATTTGAATAGAGATTTATACATTTTTATTACTCGATAGAAATAGATTTTTCTATATAATTTTTCAATTTAAGCATTAGTTGAGTATTCTTACATTTATTCTACTTTTCATAAAATAAATTATATTATCAAAAGCGAGAAACAAATGCACATATGCCGTTAATAACATAAATTATCGAATTGATTCTCACTCCTTTTAATTCCTTTACTGTTAATGAATTAAAGGTTTTTTTCCATTATACTAAAATGTAAATAGGGATTAATATTTGGGAATTAAAATTATTCAGACTTATTACTAAAACTAAAACTAGTTTATTTTATTTAATTCTGTAGTCTAGTTGTGTTAAATGCCGTTTTTCTAAATTGTTTTTCCTTCAGTGAGTGCACTCTTACATTGGCAATTTTCCAGATTTTTCTTATACGGTACTTTTACAGTTCTCTCTCTTCTCGTTGACCTAAATCAATTTTTGTTTTCTTTTGTTTTTAATTTAAAGATAAACATAAGGCACAATAATCCAGAAACATCTAAATTTTACGTTTATAATTTATAATGATTTAATTAATGCTTTTGAATAATCTCAAACAAGAAAACTAATAAAAAGTGATAACAATAATTTATCTCTTCTTGATCTGTTCTCTTTTCTTCATAATGCAGTGTCAAATAATGTTTACAATAAATTTTTAAAACGATAACTTGCTGAAAAATTTACATTACGAACGATATGAATGAGTTGAAAAAATATTTGATTTCCTACATATTCTATTTATAGCAGCACCAAGAACAACGTTACTAAGAAACACCTGCTTTAAACAGTTAACCATAGGATATCAGGTAAGTAAAAATGTGATAAAGTTTGTTTTTCGAAGTATTTTGTTAAGGTTTATTAAGGAGCGAGCAATATTAACTTTAAAAGAATTTTTTAATAAATTAAAATGATGTTTAAAAGGAGTGCATAAAATGCGGTCACAGTGTTAAAGTGAGAACACAAAAAAGAAAATAATGTCAAAATCTTATGTCATGTCAATCAAGTTCATACTGTACACAAGTTACGAAGAGCTTTAGAGAAGACATCTGATGATTTAAAATAAAATCTTTCTGATGATAAAAAAACGAATAATTTAAAAGATATTTATTAATGCTTAATGTTTATTAGATTATTTAAATTTAGCAATATGTTTCCACCAGATGATTCATAATAATTTTTTTATTGCAATTTCATCGAATTATATTATAAATTATATTCGGGAAGCAAAGCGACAGAGTAGACGTCTAGTGGCAATTTTTGTAACTACTATAGTCGGGGTAGTTTGTTTTGATTTGAGTTCACAATGGATTATTTGCAAGTTTTGAAAAGTAAAAAATAATTGTTTTGTGCCTCAATGCTGATCAACGTATAAAAGTTCTGTAATATCATTGCATAAATTGTTTTGTGCCTCAATGCTGATCAACGTATAAAAGGTCCTGTAATATCATTGCATAAATTTCCATCAAATAAAGCATTTTACTAAAAAATGGGCGATTGTATTAAAAATAGGGAAAAAGTTTCTTCATACACGTTAGTATGCAGATTACATTTCAATGACGATTTTTTTTTTCTGAAAAGTGAGTATTTTATAGTAGTTGTAATAACAAATTTAACTTGTGATTGGTTCTGTTACCTCACTATTTAGTTTTGACTTTCTTATACTCCAAACTTGCTGGAGATCTGTACAGCTTAGAAGTTCCAGCTCATTTCTATATTAAATTCAAGCATAGGTTAAAAAAGGTTTAAATCCATATGAAATAATACTATGGTTTTATCACATGGTTTTTAAGCAGGCAACAATATGCTTATACTTCCCTCTAGCACCAGCTTTACAACTACAGGTGCAATGAAATCCCATTCTTGAATTGCTGACAAGAGATATTTAGCAAAATAATTAATATAATTCAATTATCTGAAAACAGTTATTCTATACAAGTGCCTATCTGATTTTATCAAAATTCGTAGTGAATGTGGTGGCCCTTTCAAGTACGATGTCTGTTGGCATAAGACAAAAATTTTTGAATTATTTCTGAATTATTTACATGTGTGGTATTGATACCACACATAATTATATCTCCTGTATTTAGAACTGCTTCGCTTTCAATTAATGGTCTTGAACTCTCTCCAAGATATATCAAAATATCATGCAAACTGATAAGCGACATTTTTAAAACAATGAAAAGTTTTCCAATAAAATCAAACAGAGCAAACAAGTACCCCGGTTCTGTCGGCCATATTGTTTTGATTTGCAGCGCCATCTATATTTCATTTCTCTCGCGAATAAGAACATTATGTCTCTCTTATGAAATAAAGTTTACTTATTATCTTACTACAAAATTGTTTTTATGAAACTCAAAAGTAACTTATGAAATTTTGGTAAAAATTTGTCTTTTAAGTACAGGTATCCCTCCTAAAACACGGTAAATAGGTTGTATTATATTGAGTTCGGTTATGGTTTCACACAACACGAAAAACAGCGTGTTGTGTGAAACCGTGTTATATTGAGACCCAGAGCCAATACAAAAAGAAGAGATATGTTCCAAACTCAGTGAAAAATAAATAACTTTCTTTAATTCCACATAAACTTAATTTTTATTAAGAATATTAATAACACTAAACATAAAAAAAGAAAAAATATACAATCTATATAACATTCATTTAATAATTATATCTTCTTAACCACTGTTCGTTAAAAATGAGAACATTTTTTTTCTTTTTAACCAGTTCATCTTCATTTTCTAAATTCTTTTTCCCACATTTAAAGTTTGTGTATCTTCTGCTCTCTTTACAAAATTCTCCCACATTTAAAGTTGGTGTATCTTCTGCTCTCTTTACAAAATCTGTAAGTAATCCGCTACAACCCGCTATAAAACAATCGTTCCTTAACATATAACAAAAAAAAAATTTTATGAATAAAATGTTTTTCTTCTCTTTCACATTCCTCTATTGAAGAATAAAAACTTTTTATCCAAGAACTGCACGTTTGGAACACAAAATACTCAAATAGCGACAATTAATGCAATCACAAAATTAATTCAATTTCAAATCGAAATCGAAAATACAATTCGTATCGTCCTCTCACGGCAAACTAACGAAATTGCGTTTATGACAAATTTTAGCAAAGTATTTCCCAATGATTGCATTTTGTGTGTAGTATGGATGTGTCCCTAGTATGGATTTACAAAAATTAATGAAAATGTTTTGTGTATACCCTAGTATGGATTTACAAAAATTAATGAAAATGTTTTGTGTTGTAGGAAGTTAATGTAATTTTCTAAATGTGTTAAGTAAAAACCGTATTGTAGAAGTACCGTGTTATATGAGGATTTCCACAATTTTCAAATCGTGTTGGAGCGAAACCGTATTGTAGGAGAACGTGTTATAGGAGGGATATCTGTATATTACTGTTATTTTATAATAGCAAATAATTAATTAATTTTTTATGAGTTAAAAATTAAGTTTAAAGTTTTAGCGATATGAAGTAGAAAGGAAATTTATCTTGACAGCATATAAATTAAGCAGTATATATAATATGTTATGTGTTATAAATGACAGAATAGAAAATATATAATTTCAAACAATATATTTTAAACACATATTGCAGACAGTAGATTTTCATTTATTCCAATTTAATGTATAGTGTGATATATCGTTGGAACTGGCATTAAAAAAGGAATATGCTAATGTAAAGAATTATTCACTTTATTTAGAAATATAAAAATTTATATATTATGGAAAATTATAATATATTTCAAACATTTGCTTAACACACAGTATTTAATATCAGTTATTTTATTTATACTCTCACATACGCTTCGATTCATCACAAAAAAAGAATATGTTGCATAAAAAATTGCTATATTACATCATCTAAAAATTAAAATAATTATAAAGTACAATTAATATGAGATTTAAAATTTATATTTCAGATTAAATAATAATGAATTTTATTTTCATTAGATTTGCATAAAAGATAAAATTTTATAAAATATTATAGAAAAACCATGTCATTAAAGCTAACTTTTACGTAATACAATTAATTTTGTAAGTTCATATCTAAAGACAGAGGATATTTAAACTGTTGAGTTTTCCACTAATAACTTTTGAAATAGAGCAATTAAAAAAACTGCAAAATGACATGCAAATTCGTGATATAATTTCTTGTATTTGTATTTTTAGTATTTATTTTTACACTTTTATATTTTTCTTATTTTATCGCTGAGACCAGTAAATCATGGATCCTCATGAACTTGTACTGGAGAAGTGGATTAAGTTTGATAAAATTTAAATTTAAATATATAAAATTATTTAAAATAAAAATGTGTTTACCTTTCCATCTCCAGCAAAATGATATCCTGCATCGGTAGAGAACACTAAAAGTTTTCTGGAATTATTTCTCCAATTGATTTCTTTCTAAATTTTAAATGATAAAAGAAAAATAATTTTTTATACTATAAAAATGCATAATAAGCAGATATAAGAAATACTAGTATTGTATACTAATACAAAATATAAGAAAGAAATAGTAGTAATGGGTCAGTCAAATTCACATATTAGAAAGAAATTTTCATTATTATATTACTCTGTTGCTTATCTCTCTTAATCTCTCATTATATGTATAGTAAAATTTATAATATAAATTATTAGAGAATTTCACAATGTTTAAATAAATATGAAAGAATATTTTCTTTCTTCCCATTAATTTAATTATGCATAAAACAAGAATTTAAATTTGATGAGGAATGTATCGATTTAGGTACAGGAATACCTCGATTATCGCGGTTAATGTTGCCACGAAAAATATCGCAATAATCGAATACGCGATAATCGGGATAAATAATGCATGTAAAATGGGTGATCATTGTCAAGGATTTTTCAAATATATTAATTAAATTTTATGTATAAGGTAAAAAAGAAATGTGTTTTGAGCGTACTAATCTTCTAAGTTGATCACTCTACGTTTCTTCTTGATAGCTGTAGCCTTGATATCATCATCCTTGTTTCCTTTAGCATTAACTGTAGGGGTAAATAAGAAGAGAAATAAATATCCACATGTACTTCAAGTAGAGGTGGATAGTTATTGGTGAATGGTGAGCAGGCACTATCGGATAAAAACGAAGCGCTATTTGGAGAGTGGCGACTCAAACTAAATGTAATTCTGGTTGCATATGTAATGGGCTACATCTCGTGGCCGCAATAATTTGAATTTGAGCGCAATAATTCGAATTTTGGTATCAAATTATAAACCGCGATAAATCGAGAATCGCAATAATCGAAACCGCGATAATCGAAGTATTCCTGTATATTATTTAATAAAAAATTATAAACATCACTATAAATTTAATAATAATAATAATAATAATAAATCACAAATGGATTTATATGGAAATATTTGAGAAACAAATATTGAAATATTTAAAATTTGAGTAAATAATCACAGTTTATCTCAAATATATAGTATTATAGTATAATTATATACTGTAATTAGAATTTCTTGATATCATTGGCAAGTTAAATTATTATTTCTAAATTATTTAATATTTTCGTTCTATCAAATAAATATTATATTATATTGATGACTACGGTTTTGATTATTTTGAGTGTTAAATTTTACGTCATCAAATCTGTTTGACAGATTTAGCAATGATTAGCTACAATTTATCAATTAGCTAGCACCAGAAAGTGGCCAGCTGAAGTGGTGAGAGATAGGTATCAATAGGATGGGCTGCACTCCATTAAAAAGAGTGGACTTTGAATCCAGAATCGATGCAGGCTTCTAGATATCAAGCCATGCTTTAATTCTCCTAAATATAAAGCTAAAATTTATGAATTCATGCATATTCTATTTATTCTTACTAAAAATGTTAATGATCTTTGTTCGCGCTGCAAAACTTATCTTTATTAGAATAATCTACATTATATTTTTAATTTATATTCTGTTATTAGGAATGCTTGGGATCATTAATAATGTTTTTAATTGATAAGAGATACAACATTTAATTACTTATTGTGCTTATAGTTTGCACATAACAAAAATTTCCTTCTGAATGAATATGGTTCAGATTTGAATTTGATCTAACAATTAGATCAAACTCAATTAATCTTCTCGTTTATTTCATCTTCTTGTTTCTCAATTCTCTGGTTTATTTTGTATTAGGTAAAAATACCAAATTTTGCCAGATACAAAATAATGATTAATAATAATGAGATAATATAATTAAGTTCTCTCTTAATTACATTATCTCTATTTAATTAAGAGTTAATAAATAAATACTTTGCAAGAGATAACTTGAACTAATGCATCAAGTCCGGCTTCCGGGGCATCATAATTTCCAGATATTTCAGCATTATTGACTTCTTTTTTGAATCGACTAGTGTCTGTATCCAATCTCATATAATTACGAAATCCATAAGGTGTGGCGTATTCCTTACTCCTAAAATTAATTATATACTTTAATATCACAATATATAATTAAATTCTGCCATGAATAATCATTATTTAGTATATATATATATATTACTTATTTATTTTACGATTGCTTCTTTTAAATACATGTCTGTTGGATTACTAATCTTATAATATAGCTGTATTTTTTTAATCTTAAAAATTAGAAACAAAATTTTATCAGATGCTAAGGAAGTAGTTATTTATTTCATTTGACAGTATTAATAACTAAGTATTAACGCATAATCTCTCGATATGCAACAGGAAAAAACTTTCCAAAAAACTCTATGATAAAATTCATAGAATTTTTTGGAAATTTGGAATTTTTCCAAAAACATTCTATGGATTTTTGGAAACTTCTGTAAATATTCTATTATTTTTTTTATTACTAATATGTATAAATCAAACTTAATTCTGATAATTCCACTAGTATGCATTATATCAGGGGTAGGCAATTATTTTCTACCGCGGACCAGATAAATAATTTTCAGGATGAAGCGGGCCATATAAAAATTAAAAAGTACTTAAGGGCGAATTTAACCTTACGGCGCTATAATTATTAATTAATGTAATGAAATTATTAATGATAACATTAGGTAATCATTAATAATTAATGAAAATTACTTTGACTTAAAATGACTACTCACGTTCAAGTAAGATTGATTCTTGCACAAACATATTCTTCTCACCATCATACGGAACTAAAATAATAATTGCGCCAATTTATCTGCACACGTTCTTGTCAATCTCGCTAAAGTGTGTAGCAACTTTTGTGATACTTACACAAAGAATATATTCGTGTATCAATATTATATACAAAATACACTTTTCTTGTGTTACTTAGTTTTTCTTTGTATGCAGAGTTCAAAATCATCCGTAGAAACTATATTTTCATTAGAAACATTAGAAAATAATTCATCCTACGAATTAATAAATTCAGACAATTTTCCAAAATACACTTTTCTTGTGTTACTTAGTTTTTCTTTGTATGCAAAGAGTTCAAAATCATCCGTAGAAATTATATTTTCATTAGAAACATTAGAAAATAATTCGTCCTACGAATTAATAAATTCAGACAATTTTCTTTAAAAACATAAGTATTTTATTAAACTGATTGATTGTTAACAACCTATTTCATCAGAATGTTACAAAATATCAGATACGTAATTAATTTTGTAAAAACAAATTTACAACTTAATATGAATGGCGAAATTTACTACGTTCATGGTTAATTACATCATTAAAATTTGGAGTAATCTCACTAGTGGCACTGTGGATCTCACTAGTGGACTCTTCTTTTCGACTAAAATTTTACGCATGTGGACTTAAAACTATAATGTGTTCTAATTTATGCGGCGGCCATACAAGATGCCTTCGCGGGGCGGCTTTTGCCACCCCTGCCTTATATATTGATTTCTTCAAATTTATACGACAGTATAACACATACAGTAGCGAAACTCCGACCAAATTTTTGCAGAATAGCAATGCGCGCACATACAACTAGCGATCCTAGTGGAGAAGAACTTAAAAGAATATAATCAACGTTATTCCTGTGTAAACAGTAGTAAATTTTGAGTTTTTTTTGTAAAATTTAGATTATTCTACATACTAAAATTTATAAACAGAAAAATCTCAAATTGTCACAGAAAGAGTAAATATATAATATTTCAAAACCTTGGTTGTTAAAAATGTGAATTAAACTGAGGAAAAATTAAAGGATTCTTTCTGATTTATATTAATAGAATTGATTTATGTTTCTTTTTTGACTGATTTGTAAAATTGATGTTTAATTTAAGGGGGCAACAACAGTTATTAAATAAAAATAAAATTGTTTACATTTAAAAAAATAATTCAAACATTAGTTATTTTCTGATCACACTGACAGATGCAAAGAGGCTGCTGCTCCTCTAAAGAAGTTCGGTTCAATTACATTTTAATTAAAAACAATGCTTCGATTATAAAATTATTTTCTAATCGCAAATTACCCGAAATTATAAGTTTTGTAGAAAAATTGGATATTTACAGAACGGAAAATCTTTAAAATTAACTTTTTAAAATTATGTAAGAAGAAAAAAGCAAACTTTCTGTTTTATCAAAAAATATATACTGTGTATATAAAATCTTCAAACATAGTATTATCTGAATATATCTTTCTAATCACATTTTTCACAATACACTTTTTTTTTACATATTTTTCCGTTAAAAAAATAATGATAATAAATACTGCGTGCAGAAAATTTCAATTCAGTAAAAGCCAGTCGTCTAAAAACTTTCCAACTACTGCACTAAAAATTTTTCTGGATTCGTCTAATATATCAGCATTTGCCAATTAAAGTTCAATCATTGCCTTTCAATGCCAAAATACTACGTAAAAATGACGGCTAAACATTTTTTTCTTATGAAATAAGTGATTTTTTTAATAATTTTTAAATGGCAAATATTTAATTGGATAAATATAAAACATTGGATGAATTGGATACAAATGAAGTTTTGCAACATTATAATGAAATTGGAAATAAGCAGTAAAATTTCTATGATAAATTTAATCATTATTTTATAATGAAAGAAAAAACATTTCAATAGTGCACATTAATGATTCAGTTATACCTATCATGTTGCTGTACTAATATTAAGTATAAGGTATTTTAAAAATCTTCCAAAAAAATTAATGTGAAAAATAAGCCTTTACAAATGTTTATACGAGTTACTTTTTTTAAATCTGTTTTGATAAAGTTTGATTAACTGTATACTGTATTTAAGTAAAAAAAAGAACTATGCTTCCTATGAAAAAATTTTAAAACTGAATATTTTTAAAGATAAAACATAGACTCCTCAAAATTAAGAAATGAAGATTCTTTGTTTTTAACAGGATAATGATCCTAAGCATTCAGCAAATATAATAAGGTTGTAGTTGCTTTACAATGTGAGAAGACAGCTAAATCTCCTCCACCATCACCAGATCTTAACTCTATTGAGAACTTGTGGTATTTATTAGATTTGCAAGCGACTCAAAGGAAAATTCACAACAAAACAGAATTTAGGCAATTTCTCAGTGAAGATTGGCTGAAAATCAGTGCAAAAATAATTAGAGTTTTATTTAAAAAATGCATTTTTAAGTCTCGAAATCTTTGATAAATATAAAGAAAATTAAGGTACCATCTATTTTAATGCTATATACTGCATTTTTCATTTTTGTTATAATGATAAAATCGAAGCAGATATCATTTTTCTAGATAAAACTATTTGGAAAACATTGAATCAAACGATAGTATTTACAGTTTAAGTTATTCACCACCAGGCGCAGCACTGTCACGCCGCATGCAAGTTGTAATAGAAGTTTAACATTGAGCTTCGCTACTGTATGTATTATACTGTGTTTATACTGTATCTGCTGAACTAATATTATATCTGGATTCAATATATATATTGCACCGGATCCGACCATATTAAATAAATTATTCTGATTTAAATCTACTACTAAATACGTTTTTCATTTACTTAAATTATAACAATAATAAAATAATGGAATACTATAAAATATGTTTCAAAAACGGAGAACTTACTTTAGAGGAAAAGGTACATAAGGCAATGTTACTTTCTCCACAAAGGAACCGAACCCTAGTTGAAATTTTTTGGTGATATTTTTCATTTCTCTGGATAATGTATCTCCTAGAGATGCGAGATTTTCTTTATCATCTTTCATTGAATAAGAAAGATCCATTAAATAATATAAATCAACAGGATAATTCTCTGCTTGCTTATATATGATTTCCAGTTTATGAGACACATCTAAAAAGTTACATTTTAATAAAATGATTTTTATTGAACTGCATAGATTTTAACAAAAATATTAAAACCAAAGTCTTAAAAGATTCAAATAATTTTATTTTATAATAATTAAATTGGAAATTTTTATAAATTAAAAATATTTAATATAAATATGATATCCACCATGACAAAGAAGTAAAAATGTCATAGCCATGGATTTTGGTCGTAGTATAATCTTTTACTTCTTTTCGTTCAAAAAAGTTTTTTAAAATCATTGAGCAGGTCAAGAAGTTTTAATCACTAAAATAAATATTTTAAAAAAATGGAAATAGGAAATGTAGATAGGTATTTATATAATAAAAACTTCATCAAGTACATAAAAATCTCAATGTTTTAAGGTTAGGTTAGTTTGTTAAGACGCCATATCCTCATGGGATATTCTATATCTGGCGGCAGCCACTTGTAGAGCCCATCATATACTGTCCAACACCCACGATGGGGTTAATCGGATGGTTGAAGGATGGAGTTCAACAGCCGGGCTCGGATCCCTCCTGAAAAACTGGAGGCGTGGGACCCGATTTGAACCCGGATCCTCCAGGGTGGTAAGCCACAGCTTTACCACGCGGCTATCCGGCCGACTCTCAACGTTTTAAGAAAGTTTACTACTTTAGGTTGGGCCATATTCATTACAGCGCTGGGCCGTAGGTTGGACATCCCTGATTTATACCTTCCTCTATCGAACTCTAATTTTGGCCATCGTTTAACTAGAGATACTGACTCGTCATGGAAGATTTCCCTTTTTCTCTCATCATTGGACGAGGAAATCATTGTTGCCTCTATGGCATATAGGATGGCAACGCATTGCACTTTGTATTGAGCTGTCCTGTTTCTTGTGAGACTCCGAAGAGACGGAAGTGTTGACTGAAGAGTGGAAAAATCAAGGAAATCTTACATACCTCAGGAAACAGAAGACGCAACTGATCGGCTATCGAAGTAAATTTTTATGCTACTTTTCATTCTATAGAATACTAAGCGGCCAGGAATCACAACCCCTACCATACTGTAATGGTGACCCTGAAAGAGTGAGTGCGTTTCTCCCTAATAAAGGCATCTTCATAAATCATTCACTTGTGAGCATATTAAGCCAGCAGTTGTATGGATTAGACCAGGGGTGGGCAATTATTTTCTGTCGAGAGCCGGATTAACAATCTTCAAGATGAAGCGAGCCGTATAAAAATTGAAATGTACCTAAGGCTGAATTCAATCTTATGGCGCCATTATGTTATGAAATTATTGATGATAACATTAGCTCATCTATTAATAATTGTCGGCCGGATGGCCGCATGGTAAAACTGTGGCTTGCCACCCCGGGTTCAAATCCAGGTCCCATTCCTCCAGTTTTTCAGGAGGGATCCGAGCTCGTCCTGTCGAACCCCATCCTTCAACCATCCGGCTTACTCCATTATGGGTATTGGCCAGCCTGTGATGGGCTCTAAGTGGCCGCCGCCAGATACATAATATCCCATCAGGATATGGCGGCTTAATAAAAACTAACTAATCTATTAATAATTAATTAAAAACTATTTTGACATAAAATGACTACTCAAGTTCAAGCAAGATTGATTCTTGCACAAACATATTCCTCTCACCATCACATATGACAAGAATAATGGTTGCGCCAATTTATTTGCACACATTCTTGTCAAAACAAGATTGATTCTTGCACAAACATATTCCTCTCACCATCACACGGAACCAAAATTGATTCTTGCACAAACATATGTTGATTCTTGCACAAACATATTCCTCTCACCATCACACGGGACAAGAAAATGATTGCGACAAGTTTTCTGCACACGTTCTTGTTAATCTCGCTATCGTGTGTAGCAACTTTTGTGATATTTACACAAAGAATATATTCGTGTATCAATATGATTTTTAAAATATATTTTTATTGTGTTATTTTCTTAGTTTTTGTTTGTATGCAGAGAGTTCAAAAGCATCTATAGAAATTATTTTTCATTAGAAACATTAGAAAATAATTCGTCTTAGGAATTAATAAATTCGGATAATTTTCTTTAAAAACAAGTATTTTATCAAACTGATTGATTGATAACAACCTATTACATCAGAATGTTATAAAATATTAGGTTCCTACGTAATTAATTTTATAAAAACAAATTTACAACTTAATAGGAATGATGAAATTTATTATGTTTATGGTTAATTATATCATCAAAATTTGGAGTAACTCGGTAGTATATGTACACTACAAAAGTATCCATTATTTCACACTACAGAATATCCATTATTTTATTTTTTCTTTTCGAGTAGAATTTTACAAATGTGGGCCATAAAACTGTAATATATTCTAGTTTATGCCGCGGGCCGCCTTTTGCCCACCCCTGGATTAGGCTGTTTCATGCTGTCTACACCGATCTCATTAGATCGGCCATCAACAAAAACAAGAATTCAATGGACTGGACTCAGACTCTTCCTGAAAAAAATTAGTTGAACAATACCTCAGGAAACAGAAGACGCAACTGATCGGCTATCGAAGTAAATTTTTATGCTACTTTTCATTCTATAGAATACTAAGCGGCCAGGAATCACAACCCCTACCATACTGTAATGGTGACCCTGAAAGAGTGAGTGCGTTTCTCCCTAATAAAGGCATCTTCATAAATCATTCACTTGTGAGCATATTAAGCCAGCAGTTGTATGGATTAGACCAGGGGTGGGCAATTATTCCCGTCTTTCACAGCCTGTATATTTGGCTTGTCTTGGATCCTCCAAGACAAGTCAAATATACAGGCTGTGAAAGACGGGGATCGACAGTTGGGCCCCCGTTTACATTCAATGAGCCGATCGACCTAAACAAATAACATTGCTAAATACTGGAATAAAGAAAATTTGAAATCCAGGACATTTTAATATTGGACAACTAGTGAAATCTAGGACAGTCTGGATTAATTCCAAATGTATGGCAAACCTAAGTATATCCCATATCTAATATGGCGTATTATGTAAACTGACCTGAACAAGATGAAACGTGATACCAGTAAAATAATACCGTATAAGTTTCTTGATAGAGAAGTGCAAAGGACAAAGACGTAGCTGACGGTCAGCAGACCCCGCGACGCGGGGGCCCCAACTCACCGAAGAAAAAAACCCTCTAAAACCCAATCTTTAAAGTACACGTTTTCAACTATCACCTATATTATTATTGGACTACTAAGCACTCGATTCGGAGAAGTGAGAGCAATAAGCCAAAGTTTTCGCTCTTTTTCCAGTAAATCTCCAAAGAATGAAAGATGACGAGCTGTTTACAGCATCAGAAGAACTAATAAGTTTCTACTCTGAAGAACTATTAACTGATTTTACATATCAGCTTTTGTCGCTTCGAAATTTAATACAGAAAAATATATCAGATAATATGTTCATTAATGGTCTTTTTAAATACTTGATAAAAAATTATTCATCTTTTTTTGAGTAACATCCCCTACGTAATTATAGCTATAAAATTATACTTGACATTACCTATTACTGTAGCCTCGGCAGAACGATCTTTTTCTAAACTAAAAATAATTAAAAATTATTTACGTAGCACAATGATGCAAGTGCGATTAGCAGATTTAGCTATGTTATTCATAGAATGCGGCAGAACTAAAAAATAATATCAATCTACTCATAGAAGAATTTGCAAATAAAAATGAAAACGTTCGGAACGATTTCATAACAGCGTGTAAATTTAAATTTCTTCTGATGTATTTAATTGTTGTTTAATTTGTCCAAATAAAATTACGTTTATTTAATCAATGTAGATCTGTTTAAATTACAATTTGTATATATAATAAAATTATTTTCACCTGTATAAAGTTTCACGTTTACTTTCACGTACTTTAAAGTTTCACGTAACCTTATTAATAAATTAGTTTGCGTTAGGCTTTTTTTTTACGTCGACATCCTTAAAAATAAACGTTGACACCCAGAGTTACAGGGTTTTGATCGTTTACGCTTAAGCAAATTATTTTTATGCCGACATTTATTATAAATGTACGTCAACGCCCTGCGTTGCAGAGTTTAGATAGCGTTTGAAATAAATTATATCGATAAATTAAAAAGAGGGAGCCCCATCGACCTTTTGCGGGAGGGCCTCTCAGTTTTCAGCTACGCCGCTGGCAAAAGGAGGGCAAAGAGTGGAACTCCGGCACACATTGATAGTACTCCGATCAGATCCTGCCATACGAGTCCAACTCTCATATTTTCCGAAGAGAGGTACAGCAGGTGCGGGCAGTGCTACATCCATGGCATCCAATGCTATATCAATTATAGATGGCTATAATTGATCAGTGTTTCACAGTTGAGCAGATTTAATTTTTGATAGCAATTCAAAAATTCAGATAAGAGCTGTAAAAATCCTGGATTTTCTAGACCAGCGGTTCTCAACCTTTTTTTTTCCCGGGCCACATGCATTTGTTTGCTACATTAAGCGGGCCGTAACATGCTATATCACCAATTAGCAACCGGTTGGTGTCATGTGAAAAAAATTTTATGAGTGCATCAGGAAGACCTAGCAAATTAGGAAAACTAATTTTTTTCTAGTTTTTTTTATTTATTTTAATATCAGAATTTTTATTTTATTTTTTGCATGTGGGAAAAGAATTCCGCGCTTTCATTAAATTCATGACTATGCGTTTTATTTTAATATCAGAATTTTTATTTTTTGCATGTGGGAAAAGAATTCCGCGCTTTCATTAAATTCATGACTATGCGTTCCAGGTCACACGAAATAGCTTGCCGGGCCGCAGGTTGAGAATGGCTGCTCTAAACAGAATGCCTTACCACACGGTCCAATGGAAATTACAATTACAGTAATATCCCGACTTACACGGCTCTTGATTTTTTCGTTTGGCAACACTGCTGTATGTTATCTTGCTATGATACGAATTGCACGCGTTTCGCGCAAACTTTATGTGCACAATTATGATTCTATGATCGACGAAAGTTGATTGTTTTTTTTATACGTTTTCTAAATCTTTAAAAAACTATGTCGTCCAAATAAAGTAAATCTGATTATCATGCACCTAGTAAGAAAAATAAATACAAACTTAACATTATCAAGGATTTTGATAACAATGAAAATTTGTGAATTGGCAAAGAAGTTTGAGCTACCGGAATCCACAGTAAGAAAAATCATAAAAGATAATGAAAGAATTTTCGGTACGGTGAAAAATGCTCAATCCTTGAACTCAAGCACATCATGGTATTATTGCTAAGATGGAAAAAATGCAGAAATTATGGTGTGATAATTAAGTAAAAGTGAATAATTTTTTACATAACTCATTTTTTTATATTTTGTATTAATATGTACAAAGAACTGCAATTTTATTAAATATTTTTCTTCTAGTGTTTTTGTTAGTCCTTGTCCCAATTAAACCAAATTTATATGTATTTATATGCAAAGTTGTACCCGATTTATACGATGTTCATCGGTCCCACCTATCGCGTAACTTCGGGATATTACTGTAATTTTAATCGTTTTAAAAACGATAACTATTATTTTTGATTGAACATCCAATTAATATAAATAGTACAGTACGATACTTTAATATGCAGTGTTATGCAGTCGGCCGGATAACTACTTGATAAAGGGTTGACTTGCCATGTGGTCATTTGGCTATTCTCATTATTTTTAATATATAACTTGATTTAATAAAAATAAAAATCGATGTTTTTTAATGAGTCAATTTTTTATCATTATCTGATAGAGGGAAAAAATATTAAAATTTTATAAGTGCAATAAAAATGAGTTTAAAATTATGATATATCAGAAGGATAAATAATTCAATTATGTAACCTTCTAATGTCATAATTTTAAAACTATTTTTATTGCACCTAATTTTAATATTAAATCTGTATCAAGTTAATATTGATTACGATAATCGCGTTTACTTTTCCTATTTTAAAAGCGATTTTTTGTTATTTTTTTATGATTCCATTGTTATAAATTAAACTGAACATATATCATAATTATCTTTTTTTTAGATGTACAGTCAATTCTCATTATTATCGGATTCCGTATTCGCGTATTCGACTATTCACGAAAATTTATTTGTAACCACAAAATCATTATTCGCGGACTTCCGCTGACCGGCGAAAATACTGTTACTAATGTACACCCTTTCTCTTTCTCTCTGGAGAAAGGGAGAAAAGAAGTTGTTTGTTAGCAAATATAGTCCCTGAATCGGTTTGCCAGAAAATTTCTCATTACCTATCCTAATCACTCCACAGACTGCAGGTAGGCCAAAAGCCTGTTCATATCATCCGCAGGTCCCATAGAAGAATGTGCTTATGCTTGAATGCAGCCTCAAATTTAGGCGCCTAACTTCCTGCGCATTTGCTTCTGACGCCAAAATTTTAGAAGATCTGAGACAAAAAGCGACGCAGACAAGGCTGACGCAGTTTTTCAACGCAATTCAGGAAGACAATGTGTCAGCTGTCATATCAAACATCTCGCAACATCAAAAAAACTATCAATCAAAAATAAGATTTTATTTACTATATAGTTAATGCAAAAACTATCAATCAAAAATAAGATTTTATCTACTACATAGTTAATGTTAAAAATTAAATTAAAGATTTTACTGTAATAATAATACTACTACTATACACTGCATATACTGTAATTATTTATAAGTAATGTAATACAAATTTAATAAGGTGCCTGTAAACACCAAAACACACATAAACCAAGGATGAAAATGTTAGGAAGAAAGGTTCGCAGGAACATAACTCTATATTTCCC
Source organism: Olivierus martensii (assembly GCA_000484575.1). Classification (NCBI taxonomy): domain Eukaryota; kingdom Metazoa; phylum Arthropoda; class Arachnida; order Scorpiones; family Buthidae; genus Olivierus; species Olivierus martensii. The sequence goes on from AYEL01084539.1 coordinate 62,516, forward strand.
ATAGGCACAATGGTTCACTATTCGCTAATTTAGTATTCGCGTTGAATTTACAGAACGTAACTACCGCGAATAGCGAGAATCGACTGTATTTAATAATATTAAATTTAAAATTGATATGGGTGACGAAATGCTGACGTAATGGTAAACTAGATTTAATTTGAAAAATTTAACGGAAGATGAAATTCATAAAATTCGATGAGAGATTTCGAATTCTTTTTTTTTTTCAGATTTCTGTTCGATTTAATTCGAACTAAAAATTCCATAAATTACTTTTCTTATTTAAAAATGGATTCTTTTATTAATTTTTTAATGAAAAATTAGAGAAAACTATTAAATTATAAAAACAAAACAAAACCTAAAATATACTAACATTCTTGCCAAATAATTTTAAAAAGGCTAACTTTTATTTTTCTAATGTTCTAAGTTGATAATCATAAAAGCGAAACGTATTTGGTTTAAGTGATTTAAAATATTCCGCTTATGTTAACCTTCAAATAAATTTTATTTTTTACATTTACAATATTTAGTTGTTGTCCTCAATATACTACTAATGAAGTAATATGTTTCCAAAAAAACAAATTATAAGATTTATTTGTAGGTAGCAAAGCGTAAAATAATTTTTCTGCTATGTCAGGTTGTAATACGCAATAATTCTCTTGCGAAAAAAGCAATAAAAATTTCATGATAATTTATAAAATGATCCAGTAGTAAAAAATTAGAAAATACTTAGAAATGTGTATTGTTGTTTCATTTTAAAGTATTTCAGTTTGATTTTATTATTCAAACAATATATTTTCCAAAAAATATGAGAATATCCGTATGATAAAAAAAGTTAATGCATAAAACCATCAAATGAAATAATAAAATATCGCATTCGTAATTTTGTATTATTTAAATAAATTTAACTTAAGGAATAAATATAAGTAGCAGCATTAAATAATTAAAAACAATAAATTTTTTTCAGTTAAGAATTAAAAAAATTTATCGTTTTTAATTAGGAAATCAATCATATAAAACTGTGAAAAATTTTCCAAAATTAATATTTAGAGAATGCAGGCTGTATATATTAATCTATTTAATATTTCAGTTAAAATTATTTTAATATATATTTTATAATAGTCACTAACCAATTTTATAATAATAATAATGATAATAATTATTCACAATTACCGTTTATTCAGGTCTTTGATCTTCAACTGACTATTATGCTGTTACATTCTTTTCAAACGAGATCATTAGCACAACTACACCTATAACAATATACAGAACGTTAACATGTATCGTGTGCAAAGCCAACCTTCTACATCACTTTTTATACAAAACGCGATATTTATTATAGCGTATATATAAAAAATTAAAAACACAATGAAAAATCATTTGAAAAAAGTGAAAATTTATTTGTGTGTAAAAAATTAACATGTCTTAAAAATTTCTATTTAAAAGACAAGTGCATCAACAAACTTCTTATGAAGTTATATCATAAATAAAATATTTTAAATACATTCATATAGTTTTAAGTATTTGAAAAAGCTGTAATTTAATTACAAAAATGCAACATAACTAAGATAAAATAATTGTTTTTATTTTCGCATTTAAATATTAATACTGACGAATTAACTTAACAATTTCCAAACAATAAACAATGTATAAAATGTGCGTTTAATATAATGCATTTGCAAGATTATGAGAAGTATTTAATTTTGATTTTTTTTTTCATTCTATTATTTTTCATCCTTATCCTCATCGTCACTTTCTGATTTTTCGCTACTTTGTTCATTTGTTTCCTGAGTAAAAAACGTTTTTCTTTTTAATGATGTCGACGGCAATTCCATATGATCTTTCAAAGGAAATTCGTTTTCTCTGAAGACATCAGAACGAGGTATGAGACTAGGTGTTCTTAAGCAACTTCGAAACTCCTAAAATAATTATAATTATTAAATATTTCAATTGGAAAAAGAAGATAAAAATAATTGGCCAATTAACTATTCAAGCGATTAAAAAAGTTATTCTTAAAACTGCTTTGGTTCAAATGCGAAATTAATACGATTAATTAATTTTATCAATTCTATTTAAATATAAAAAAGTAAAATACCTCGAGATCTGCTTCAGCGTTAATTGAATTAACATCGTTATATGCTTTGGAATAAATTTCTAGTGCTTTGGCATGGAATAATAATTCGATATTAATAAACTGCATAAAAATTCTCTATAAAGAAAAATACACTATTTATAATGAAGTTAAGTATTTTCGTATCATATAATTTTAAAGAAATAACATGCCTTTAAATCATATAGCTTTTTCTGTTCAAAAGTGTCCATTTTGGATTCTAAATCTTTAAATGACTTCGTCGCTTCATTTGATGCTTTTACTAATGCCACTTCTGCCTAAAATTTTGAATTATTACAAATAATTTATGATAAAATTTTGCGTAAAATATTCTGGAGTTTATATATATATATAAATAAAGTTTTTTTTCCTTGAATATGGCTAGAATCACTTTTTTTATTTAATTAATTTCATACTGTAAATCGAGTACTTGAATCTTGAAGTATTTTTCTCTTAAGAAAAGGATTCATCTACAATAATCATTTAATAAAATACAATAATACCTGTGACTGAAATAAGGTTAAGCCAAAACTAAGAATATTAAATTTTTAAATATTAAACAAAAGTACATCATTACAAATATATTACAATGATAGAAAACACTTTAGAATTATCTTTTATACATTAAATTGTTCTCTTATATTTATTTTCAATTTATGAAAAAATTAAAATACATATAATACAAAAGTGCTTATAAGAATTTTAGGTATGGTTAGTAGTAAATCCAGACTCAATATCATATCGGTTTTAATTATTTAAAAATTTATTTCTATTTATTACTGCTACTTCAAGCATAACCTTACATCTATTTTATTGCCAATTCTAGATACAGGATTTTTTTCATTGTTCAACGAAGGCCTTGAAATTTTCAGGGTTGAATAAGTATTAAAAAACATTAAAATTTTAAGAAAAGAATTTCAGGAAATAATTATTAAAACTTGTTTATTGCAATTAATTTAGATATATCTAAAAATAATTTCGTATTTGCCAATTTTTTTCATTCTAAGAAATTGCTAAACATTTCAAACGAAACCATATAAACAAACATATAAATATAACATTAATAATATCAATTAAAAAATTTTTAAAAATTTTTAATAGTAAATTCAGTAAAAAGGAAAATAAAATTAAATGTATAAAATAAATGCATCATAGATTCTTTGTTTTATACCTACTTTTTTCTAATTCCTCGGTTAGATCTTCATCTTCTTTGCAGTACATTAGTGCTCTTTTATAATAGCTTCTAAATGCTGCTTTTTTATACGAGGATGGATCGTTAGACCATCTTGGTATTATAATAGGACTGTATGTTGGCTTGCGGTATACTTTGGTCCTAATTCTACCATTTAGAACAATCACAAGTATATCTAAGAAATATATATTTGATTTGCTAATTTGTTCATTTTTTAATTTTAGGCCATATTGCTCTAGAGTTAGTGCTTTTGTTATACTTCTTATATGGTCTTCGTCTTTCCAAATTATTAGTATATCGTCTACATAGTGTTTATATAAAATAATATTTGGCAGGAATTGGGGTAATATTTGTTTTTCTACAGCTCTTAACATTATTTCTGCTAAAATTCCTGCCATAGAGCTTCCTGTAGGAACCCCTTTTGTTTGTTTAAAAATTTTATCATTAAACCTATAGTAAGAATTATAGCATATTATATGCACTATTTCGCAAAGAAGTGTTGCATCTGTATTTTCTTCAGGGAGATTTTCCAGCAAAAATCAGTAAAAATATAAGCAGTCTGGTTCAAGCTTCAAAGATGGATATAGTGATTCATAGTCATAAGTTGTTAAGACGTTATTATCGTTAATATTTAAATCTTTAATTTTGCTAAGGACCTCTGTAGTAATCCTTGTGGAGTGTGTGAGCAAGTTGAAGAATACGATTTTCTCGTCTCATTAGAAAATAAAATAGAAAGAAAAAAAAAATATTTAAGAAAATTACATATTAAGAAATTTAAATGGATATTAAGTAAACAGGTATCAACTAGAAATAAATAGTGTTTAAAGTTAAATGAGGTCATTACGATTATGGATAACATACAACTACCAATGTTTGCTAAGGAAATACTAGAGAAAGGCCCAGCATACACAATATGTGAAAACCCAACTATAGTGGATGATATTCCAATAATAGAGCAATTAATTAGTGAACAAAATGAGCTAGATAAAAAAAAAACTAAGATGGGAATATATAAGACAGAAAAATAGAAAAAGATATAAGACGAATAGACTAAATGAACTAAAAGATAATATCAGAAAAACCAACAATTGGATGAAAATAAATAATCTTATTATGACTAGAGAAGATAAAACTAAAAAGTTAGTTCTGTTAAAAAAAAAAAAAAAATATGTGGATTTCTGCAAGAATATATAAGAGAATCTAATGCAATAATGTTAGACAAAGATCCTACCAATAGCTTAGAGAGTATAGTAAATAAAATAATAAGACATAAAAAGTTTCCAAAAGCATGGAAAGTTAACAATCAAGAAGTGCCAATTTTTCCCTGAATATTTGCTTACATTAAAGTTCATAAAAACCCAATATGTTACAGGCTTATTGTAGAGAAAAGAAAGGTGCCAACATATGAGCTAGAGAAAACTATCTCGAAGTGGTGTAGTAATATTCTAGGCGAAACAGATAATTCTACAATGATTACTACAGAGGTCCTTAGCAAAATTAAAGATTTAAATATTAGCGATAATAACGTCTTAACAACTTATGACTATGAGTCACTATATCCATCTTTGAAGCTTGAACCAGTCTGCTTATATTTTTACCGATTTTTGCTGGAAAATCTCCCTGAAGAAAATACAGATGCAACACTTCTTCGCAAAATAGTGCATATAATATGCTATAATTCTTACTATAGGTTTAATGATAAAATTTTTAAACAAACAAAAGAGGTTCCTATAGGAAGCTCTATGGCAGGAATTTTAGCAGAAATAATGTTAAGAGCTGTAGAAAAACAAATATTACCCCAATTCCTGCCAAATATTATTTTATATAAACACTATGTAGACGATATACTAATAATTTGGAAAGACGAAGACCATATAAGAAGTATAACAAAAGCACTAACTCTAGAGCAATATGGCCTAAAATTAAAAAATGAACAAATTAGCAAATCAAGTATACATTTCTTAGATATACTTGTGATTGTTTTAAATGGTAGAATTAGAACCAAAGTATACCGCAAGCCAACATACAGTCCTATTATAATACCAAGATGGTCTAACGATCCATCCTCGTATAAAAAAGCAGCATTTAGAAGCTATTATAAAAGAGCACTAATGTACTGCAAAGAAGATGAAGATCTAACCAAGGAATTAGAAAAAAGTAGGTATAAAACAGAGTTACACTAATAGATTTCTTTTACAGATTTTTAAACAAATGAAGAAAATCTAAGTAGGCCAATAGAACAGGAAGAAAATAATAATAACTTCATGATGGTACCACTACATCTCAAGAACCTTAATATGACTAAGAAATTAGCAAGAAGAAAGAAAAAAACGTATAGCGAGTAGAAGAAACTCAACAGTATATAGTATGTTAAGAAACGAAAAAGATCCACTTGAACAAACGGAGAGAACAAGAATATACAAAATTCCGTTTAAAGATATGCAAACAAACGAGAATCCACTTTTCATCTTTCTGGTAAAGTTAATCGCTATAACGTTAGAATTTGGGCAACTGAAAATCCTACGGCAGTTATTGAACATGAAAGAGATTCACCAAAGATGAACGTCTTCTGTGCGATATCTGTAACCAAAGTGTATGGGCCCTTCTTCTTCATGGAGAAAACTGTGACAGGAATAACCTATCTAGATATGCTTCAAAACTGGTTATTTCCCCAAATTGAAGATGATTCAGATGACTTCATCTTCGTGCAAGATGGTGCCCCGCCTCATTTCTCTCAACACGTTCGACGTTACTTGAATAACACCATTCCAGAACGTTGGATTGGAAGAGGAGGAGCAGAAGATCAACTTTATCGACGGTTGCCTACCAGGTCTCCAGATATCACTCCTTGCGGTTTTTATCTCTGGGGTTACGTAAAAGAGCGTGTGTCTATTTTGTTTTACACATGAATTATGGAACACAAGCGGAATTGCCCCGGCGTTTATCTGCGAGGGTTTTTGACCGTTCCGCTTTCCGCGGCAGATAGTGGGAACCAACCTTAACTCTTTGCGTTCGACCACGTTCTCCCAATGCTCTGGCATTATCTAGCAACCAAACTTTTGTTTAAAATTTGAAATATAATTATTAAATAAAAATTGGTTAGCCAAAACTTTCATGTAAATGGTATCGCACCTTTCCTACACGTCTCTCAATCGATCCTTCCAATTTAGTGATTTTAAAAGATGTCAAAATATAATTATAACTTTGAAGGGTAAATTCAAAAAATGTCTTAAGCATAATACGACACTTATAAACGTTTGAATTGCATTATTGCCACGATTTATATTAGAATATGGAGTTAATCGAATTGGCTTCTGAAATAAATTATTTGTTATTCAAAGGCCAAAAAATTTTGTCATTTAGTGGTGTTAAGCCTAACTATTAGGAAAATTTTATTTTAATTATAAATAGTTAAGAGTCAACCAAGTACTGTGACACTAATATTTTAAAAATTTCAAAAAGTGGAGTTAATCGATTTGGCTTGTGAACGGCTCATATTTGGAGAGACATTTATTATAAAATATGAGACATATATGTATATCTAGTTATAGATATATGTATATAGATATAGTTCTAAGAATTATATCCAGTTATTTGAATGTTTACTGGAAATTAAAGAATACTTTTTGACAAAGAACCAGTTTAAAGTAATTTTTATTTTCTACTATTTTATATATTTGTTTAATTTTACGTAAAATCGGAAAAAAACATTTTTGTATAGAAGGGAAGGGGGATCGAAATTTCAAATTTGTGACGTCACGGTCAGAGAGAATCAAGCTTGGTACGACAAAAAACGACAAAAGGAAAAGAGGGGTCAAAAAGTATTCGAAATAGTGTGAAGTAATTATGGAGGCTCCTTAACAATCTACAAATAAAAAATTCATTTACTTTTTAAACAATTCAGCAAATAAATTCATGAGGTGTATTCAATGATATTTTCTCATTTTATGTTGGCAAATAAGTTAATATCTGGAATAGTTCTGAAATTTTTCAATTAATTCTAAAAATTCACTTATAGTATTTTCAATATAATAATGAAAGTTTTATAGTTGTATATTAAAAATTTATAATTATGCTAAGTTAAAATTCCTCAAAATTAATATTGTTATACTGGATTACAAAATGAATTGTAATAAATAAATATTAATTTTAAATAATTTAATCTCTAATAAATAAAAATACAGTACTTTTCTTTACATTTTCTTTCTTGAATGGGGCTCTAATTTAATCTTCAATTCTTCACATTAAATTCATTTAGAATGCCTTATTAACTTAAATTAAATGAAAAGTTTCTATAATAACAAAGTACTATGTACTGAAAATGCACTTTCTTCTACACGAAAAATTGATAGTCTTTGGAGGATTTCTTTTCTTTTTTTTTTTTTGTTATTGATCAAATATAAAAATAAAATGAACCGCCATGTTAATTATCGACATACGATTCAAATTTTAATGGACTGATAGACAATGAGAACTCGAAAGTTAAAGTTGAACGAGAAAAGTCGAAAGTGTCGATGTCGACTTTCAAAATCGTCATAACACGATTAGAATTCGACATCTAGGCTATACCATTCGCAGGGGCGGCTCGTACATAGGCATTACGGAACTGCAGCATCCCCAATTTTTCTCGCTATATAAATGTATTTATTTATATTTACTTGTATTATTTAATTTTATCATCAACAACCCTATACAATTCTCTTATTTTGTATAAAAAATAATAAAGATCTATATTGTAGAACTTAGGAGAACGAAGGACGCTAGCGGCACTGTGTTTATCACAGTACCATATTGCTGCTCGCGCAAGCATATACATGTCATAGTGAGATGAGTGGATGCGAGCTATTAGCATAATGCGGCACTGTCCGTCGTGCAGTTCCGATGCTGTTTATATGCAAGTTGTGCCAGTGTGTTGGTACCCTCTGTGGGTAAGGGGTTAGGCCCACCGTCCTACCCCGCGTGGAGTAAAAGGCTTCTAAAGGGGTGAGGGGTTAGGCCCACCGTCCTACCCCGCGTGGAGTAAAAGGCTTCTAAAGGGGTCACCTCGGTACCATTCGGTGGTTGTCGCGTCCGTCACTGGAGTCTCATTCGCGGGTCCCTACACGGAACTGGGACTGCTGGCGGTGCCCAAATCCGTCACTAGGATCTGCGATGGGACCCCATACGGACACCGGACCGCCCGGCGGATACGCCCGCCTCGCACCATTTTCGAACCATCCTCGTTATCGAAGGAAAAAGTTTCTACTAAAACTTCCATATTACTCGTGCAAAAAAAAGTGTATTGGTAGTGTTTATCGTGTTTAATCCATCTCTTTAAGTATTTGAACATTACAGTTAAAGACATTTGAATTAATTACATTTATATTACATATAACATTTGAATTATACTCGTACAGTACCAACATTTTGAATTATACTAAACTATATAATTTTATCGGCAATAAAAAACATTTTTTCATTTTTAATTTTTACCATAATTTTGCTGTTTTATCTAAACTTGTATACACTGTATTTACAATATGTAAGCATATTTGGAAACTTACAGCACTCCCGCGATTTCAAGTCACGAGCAGCCACTGATCATACGCATCCCAGGATGTTTCTCGAATGTAGAATATAATTGTCGATGCTCAGAATTGAGATCATATCAATCTCTTTTCTTGTAGTTTTGCATATTCTCAGCAGATGGTGCGAAGTAAACAGTCACTTTAAGCCTTATTTGGGTCCCTACGTAAAAACAGAATATGTGGTTTTTTTAAATTATTATAAGAAATAGCGTAAAAAATTCATGCAAAGTCTTTATTTTTATCTATCGCACTCTACACTGGAATTTTCCATATAATCACGATATGCGTAATGAAAATTGGCTGTCCAGAAACGCATTTCAGTATTTGTCTATTTTAATAGCAAAAGATAGCTTTGTATCAGAGCCACCATCTTCATAGAATAAAGTGAATTACGAGTTCAGCCAGGGAAAAAAAGAAGATCCAGAATGAAATACGAGTCATTTGAGCGAAAAATCGATGTTTTTCCACGAAGCCAATTCTGCATGTAAAAAAGTTATTTCATATTGGTCCTTTCAATAAATATTTTTAAATTGATCTATAATATTCTCTTCATAAAACAGCCTCGAAAAAAAATCTCTTTTTATTTTTTTAACTGGTGAAATTGAACCAAGATTTAATTTGTCTTCATTTTTTTTAAATAAGAGATACTCAATGGTTTAACTTTTTGAAGAATGAAGATTAAAGTGAAAAAGTATGGGAAAGGGGGAAAGAATCCTCCCAGTAGAAATGTGATAGAATATATCAGAAAAATAAAGAGAAAATTCTTTAGTCGCCTCTTACTACACGCTATGAGACGATGGATGAATTCTGTTCCTTTCAAAAGTTTCTGTTCAATATTCTATAGAATATTAGCAAATTATACGATAGAATAATGTGTGTACATATATAAATATATATATATATGTACACACATTATTCTATCGTATAATTTGCTAATATTCTATAGAATATAGACAATAGCGAAATCAGAATTTCTATACCAGAGAGAGAGAATCGGGAATAGCAGTACGGTTGGAAAGAGCTGAAGGACTTGCTTTACCATATTCAAACGCAATTCAAATAGCATTTGAATAATAAATATACTGTTTATATTTAAATACTCGGGAATACCAGTACGGTTGGAAAGAGCTAAAGGACTTGCTTTAGCATATTCAAACGCAATTCAAATAGCATTTGAATAATAAATATACTGTTTATATTTAAACCATTATTTTAGTTTGGAGCGAATGAGATTATGGTGCGCTAAAGTCCGAAGCCAATCGTTTGTTGCTGCAGCTAAATATAGACATATGATCGAATGCCAGATTTTACATCACCAGATTTTTAATATGTTATCTGGCCCTGACCGATATATTGAGTTTGAACCCAATCCTGAACATTAGCCAGCCCGTTATAAGTTCTGAAATGGCCACCGCAAACACACACACACACATTATATTTTTGTATATACCTTATATGATTCTCTCTGACCAATATAATATCAAAAAATCTGAATTACTATATCCGAGAAAATGATACTGTCAAATGTAAGAATTTATGATAATTCGGAGAATAGTTTGTATCCAAATATATATTCTCAAAGATAAATTTTAAAGCTTAAAATACTGTATTGAATATTTGGATGATTACAATTTAAATTTAATATAATACCTAAATTATATTAAACCCAATATTAAATTCGATTAAAATTTTAATTATAATATATTATCGGTGTTTTTTAAATCGAATCACGGATATTGGAATGAAATTATTCAATTTTATCAGTATTTAATTTTTCTCACATTACAATTTGATTCCCTTTCGAAACACCAGATGGCAAGCTATAGCTATCTAATCAAAGAGCTTTAAATTTTTGAAATTTTTATTCATAACAGATTGTCAGAGAGAAAAAAAATTGCAAAATTTATTTATCGATGATATCTGTAGAAATTCACAAAAGAGCATGCAAATACGGTTTAGTAAATATTACTATAAAAAATAAATTATGATAAAACTACCTTATGACATACTCTGCAAATTTATGTCCTGATGTAACTTCATCTAAGAGGTCTTAAAGTCTAAATAAATCAAGTGATAAACGTTATAATTTCATTTTTCTTTGAAATAAATAGGATATCTCCTGCGAATAAAAGTTAATAATGACTCTACGCGCTGATAACTATGATTAATGTCACATTAAAACCTAGAACTAGGCAATATTTTTTGTTAACAGTTAACAAATTCAGTCGGCCTTATCGAAATGAATGTAAATGCAGCTTTTTCTTATGCAAATTTTACGAGAATAATGGCAAATGTTTTTTTTATTTTTATTTATTTGTCAATAGCCGTGAAATCAAATATTTATTTATCCTACTTGAAGCATTAAACAGTCCAAAGTATTGGAGTATTTTACGAGAATATAAGAAACTGTGCCATTTTCTCCGTGTTTCCGATGGCTAAAGCTCACGCAATATGGATGGAACGGTGCTGAGTAAATAATAAATATTTAATGCTTTCCTTCACATGTAAGAAATACTAAAATTTCTTTCAAAAATTACAGAAAAGTTTGTGAATTTAAATATTTTTTGTATAATGCTTAAACTTCTTACTTTTTATTCAGATCAACGTTAATAATTCTGAATCGATTTTGATAAATACTGGAGTTGAATATCAATTATAAATATACTTATATCAAATATAATAAAGAAAATATCATAATAATTTTAATAAGATGAAACAATAAGATAATATTTTTATCTATTAATTAATTATTATTATATTTAACAATAATGTTTTTATTATTGTATAACTTTCTTTGATTGTAGTACACGTGATGCATATATCATATGATGCACATAAATACCATAATATTTTATACATTATACTTAAACTGAGATTCTAGTATATGTGTTATTAACTGTCCTACCAAAAATTTAACAAATTAAAATTATTGGATTATAAACGTTCTAAAACGAATTGCTCACATCTCTTGCTTGTTTGCCATTTTGAAATGGCTGAAGATAGGGATTAATAATAATGGTCAAATAAATATTGTACTGCCTACTACAAAATAAATGTCATCGAGATCACTTTCAATGAAACAATCTTCCTTAAAAATTTATCAAACAGTTCAGAAATTATTTAAGTAAACATACTGATAGATGAAAATTATGTGCTTAAAAACCGAGAATATATATTAATAGCAAAATATAGTTTACTGTATATATATTCTTGGTTTTTTTAAGAACCTAGTTTGTTTACCACATAGTGACAGATAGTCAAACAATATGCGGGATCAAAAATTATAGCATCGACATCATCATTAATGAGTAAATGGCGTGTAAGTTCCAGGATAACAGCCATAACCATCTTATGGTTACGAAGAGCAAAGGAGAAACCTTTATTCCTTATGCACAATCAATATCATGTGTTGGCTCTCCCTTATTATAGAAACATCCAAACGTATTACGGAAATATTATTCGTATGTTTGTTCCATAATATTTGCAAGAAGAATTGTTATTGTTCTCCAGTTTGTACAGTATTGAAAGCTTCATTTTTAGGAAAATAGATTAACAAATGTTTTGATCATTCGTATTAATTCACAATTTATTTTTATATAAACTTTAGCATCGTGTTTCACATTTAATTCTGTTGCACCACTAAATTTGAAATTTTTAGGAATACAATATATATTTTGTTAATATTCATTTTTATTAGGATGCACATTATCAAAGACAAATGATTAAAAAAATAATAATAATTCTGTTAATAACTGAATAATATATGCAAGAAAGTCTATATACTTTCTTAACGTATGTTTTCTTTTATATCTTAGGTTATAAAAATACAAATTGAAAAAGTTCTGCTTGTTATAACTCAATAGATAGCATTTATATATGAATAGTTAAAGTTTAAAGCTACACTTTTAGCTTTAAATTTTAATTAATAAATAAATTGATTTAAATCTAAATTATCTTAGACAGCAAGGAGTAATTTAAAAGTTATTTGAATATAAAGCCCATCGTCCGCATCCCGTATCTTCAAGCAAGATGCACATTGATAATAAGGCTATTATTGAACAACAAAGATTTTAAATCTGATATGCTCATCAACGTCTCGACGTACATTCACAGTTAATTAATTTCCTTTCACATTCTCAAGTAATATGGAGAAAACCATAAAACGGTCAAAAGCCGAATTCAAATCATGAATTAAATGAATCGAAAGAGAAACATCTGCTTTCAACTGTCTGTTATATTCCGCAATATTAGCATTCGTAGTAATTGAAGTTGTAGAGTGCTACCATTATTATATCGGTTAATACTTTACTCATTATAACTAATAGGCCTAAATGAAATTGTTATTAAAGTTAAAATATAGGATAGTTTATATTATATACGGTATTAATCTTCAGCAGCATGAAGTTAAAGTTTTGTGATATATTTGTAAATATTGTTTTTCTGGTTTTGGAAACGAACTTTAACACTAATGATTCCCATTAATGACTTCAGTTAGTTAATTAATGATTATTTATAATGAGTTTGCTGCACATAAGTTAATCTGAAACTGCCTGATTATCCGAGTTTTATCGTAAGTTATTTTTATCAATATTTACATTACATTCGTCTGTCAAAAGAAATCATCTCTCCGAAGATAAACGAAAGTTTGAAAAATGTACATTAATTTGAAATTTGGCGAAAAATTCTCAATTGTTTTATATAAAAATTTCATATTTGTTATGGACTTAACTTTGTTTATGTAGTTAGTCGAATGTAGACTGTCTCCATATTCTCTAATGAAGCGAACTCGGATTTCCAGATTTTTATGAGCTCTTAATGATAATTTTGTCTAATGATAATTGGTCATCGCAGCTACTCATTAGTCGAGTTACTCGACCGCGAATAATTGCTTTAAGAAGACAATAAACACGAATTTCGAGCTGAGATGAAGCCATTTCTTATAATGAAGCTTACTATTAAACAAAATTCTTACAAAATTTTTTTTTTCAGACATATAAAAATTTTTTATAGTTAAACTTATTTGAAAAGATTAAGAATCAATTATAATTATCTCTTTAGTAATTTTAATTAAAATGGCAATTAGACATTAATGGATTTAATTGTAATTTTTACAAATTATTAATGATATTATTATGTCTAAACAGGAGGAAGTAAAATGGAACATTAATTAAGTTAAAATTGATACACTCGATATATCATCGATACAGTACATTAATATTAATAATAATTTATTTTGTTATCAAAAAATTTTGATAAAATTTTCTAGAACGATTTTTGTTTACTGGAAAAAAATTCTAGAATTTTGAAGAAAACTAATTTTATGTTAAAATTAAAAAAAAAAAAATGTTTAAAGCACATAAAATGAATTATTCAACATAGAAAATAGAATGATCAATTTTCATTATAACACAAATTAAATTATCCATTTTTGATATATAAAAATTATCGATAATCTTGAATAAAACTTAATCATTGTTTTCATTCTTCTATTAAATGTTGTTGATAAAAAAATTTATCAAGTAAAAAGTGAAATTTAACTCGTAACTTTATATATATTTTCTTTAAAAGTTTTATTTTAGGTAGCGATTTAATATTTAACCTGGCTCTAGTGGGTCCATTTCGTAATATAGATGTTGCTGTTATATTAAAGTTATTTTTGACTATAAAAAATTGAAACTATTCTGTTTAATAAAACTTTCTTTTTTTTTACTTTAAAATTGTCCTATCATTTTTCATTTAGCAAGAATTTTATTTTCTGCGTGACATAACTGACATTCATCCTACTGAATAGAAAAATACATTATTCATATTTGTCGAATTAATGTTATTGGATAAAAATTTATAAATTCTTATTCACGAAAGATATTTAATTCGCAATGTTACTGATTTAATTTATCTCTCATTTTTTTACTTCTCTGAGAGTTATTCAGTATTTACTTGCGATCAAAGTGGATTATCACTTTCACGTTTGATACGAAAAATAAACGTTCTTTCAAAGCGGATTTTAGGTTAACTAGCTCATTGTCAATATTTAACTTTTATCGAGTTTTAATGTTATGGGAAATTTTTTCTCTTTCTTTCATAAATAGACAAGATTAAAACAGAAAAAGAAATCTAGAAAAAGGAAAAGAAATCTTATTACGATACTTTGAGCAGAAACAATATTTTCTCTGGAAAATTCACCAAATTTTTTAGTCTGTGCTTTCTATCATATTATAACATGAATCAAGGATTTTTTCCCGCATTATATAATTTTTTTCCTGTATTACTTTTTTACTTTTCACAGTGATGGCATAAACTAAAAATGAAGAGAAAAAATCGCAATTATGGCTTTTTTCTTAATCATATTTTTTTCCTTGAAATTTCTATAATTTATAAAACTGTGGTAATGATGCTTATGTAAATTATAATGTAAAGTTTTTGAATCTCGTTAAGGATTTAACACTTCGAACTCAGCGAAAATCAACCATTTTAAAAATCGATACATAGTAATAGTGCAAATGTCACGGATTCGATTTGCGCGAACATCGAGTGATTCTTTCAGAATGATGATTTATATTTTCAAAGTTCAATTTTTTACATTTATTCAATAAATTTTTTAGAAGTTTCAAGAACGAATCAAGCAATTTTGGAAAGAACTACTCGCGTACTTTTCGAATGCATCTTTTATTTTTAAATAATTAAAGATACGGAATTAAAGTATATACCGTCAAATCGTCTTCGATAGCAGAATCTTTATGCCGAATTTTATAAAAATCCATCAAACAGTTCCATAGATATTATAGAGAAATCACAGAAGTTTAAGTATTCGCCATTTTTAAACCGATTAATTCACAGAATTAATTAATATTATTCCAAATTTGATTTATAGTAATAGTGCAAATGTTATATATGTATATGTTGATATTGCTGCTGAATTTATTAAAAATCAATCAAATGGTTCAAAATTTATTAATAATTAATATGTAGATCTTGAACGTCAATCAATTTTAAGTAGTTGAACACAAAAAGTGGATTGATGTGCCATTGAGATTATCTTCAGCGACTTAACTGTCTTACTAAATATAAAAAAAATTCAATAAATAGTTCAGTATATATTAAGAAAAGAATTTTTGAATTCGTACTATTTTTAATGGCAGAACATCATTAAAGAATTTCATGAAAATTTACTAATTACTTCAAAAGTTATCATTCATGTAAGACACAGACGGAATGGTAATCTTACATGCTTTACTTTCTTAGTGAAAGTAGATTGAAAATAAAGTTATTTATTAATAGTTGAAAGTCGATATTTCACTTTAAAATTTTCTAAAATTTTATAGTTATGCCAACAATGAAATATTTATAATTTGAAATATATATGCTATCGTGGTGGGAAAAAACAACAGAGACGATTTAAAGAATTTTTAATATGAAAAAATAAAAAAATTTAAATATATATTACATGCATCCGACGTAGATCTATTAAATGCATAAAATCTTTATAAATATCATTACTAATAGTATTCTAATGGCCGCTTGCAATCGCACTACCGATAAGAATTCTACTTCTGCACATTCTGTAAATATATTAAAGAAGGTAAATTCGAAAATTCCTTTTAAATTATTCAAATCGATTGGATCAATTTTTGTTTCTTCATATATCATTATTTCTAATGTTAGTAGACAATCTCTAGCAAAAGTTAATAGAATTCCATCCTTACTCCTACGCATCTTCTCGAGATGCAGTCGATTATTAAATTACTTTCTATCGAAGAATAATACGATTTCGATAAAATATTAAATGTTTCGGAGATTATATAAATTTTTCAAATTATAAAACTAATACCGAACAATCTTTTATTAGTATTTTTTCGAATCAGCAGTATCGATATTGTTAACGATTATGAGAGTGCCCATTAATTTTAAAATGATTCGCTTGGAGGAACAAAGACGATATCGAAGAGTTCACAAAGCTAATTCTTTAGACGTTATTGAAGTTGTCTGTTAAAAATAAGAAAATTGACCCTCTCTCTCTCTTTCTTCTACCGATCGCACCAATTCGTATTAAAAATGTTTGTTTATTGTCGTTATACTTTAACGTTAATCTTCTTAACCTGTTCACTGAGCAACGTAGTATTACAATCGACCAATTACTAATAAATTTTAAAGATTATCCTACTAATAAAATTCTATTTTTAACTCCTACGCATCTTTTGAAGACGAAATCTCTCACTAAATTAATGTTTTGTTAAAGAATAAATAGGTTGTCGTCGTTAGATATACTCGGCAAATAATTAATTTATCTAGAATGTTAACAACCTCCATATTCGTGTTGTAAACAGAATATTCCTACCTTACACCTATAAATTTAATATAATAATTATACTAATAATTTTTTTTAAAATGATTTTATTACTTATTATAATAACGCAGTTAATCTTTTTGATAATTCTATTATTGTAGTTAATAAATAAAAAGTATTTTTCCATTAAAACAAGTATAAAATATTTATTCGTTTTTATTAAACTATTATATATATTATTTATAATTCTAAATCGAAAATTCGCTTTTACGAATTATTGTTTTTTATCCGATTTATTTTCTAGATACGACATTTGTCAAAAGTAAGAGCGTGTATAATATCGATGTCAGAGTATCTACGATTGATCTGTTTTTCATTTTGTCAAACAAGAGAGCATCACGATGTCTTCTTGTCTGACAAAAATCCTATAGATGTTACGCAACAAATGGACGAAATCAGAAAATAGGGCGGTCTCTTTAATAGTCCCGCCCTGGATAGAAATCGATACTTTAGCATTATTATTTTTTTCTTTTCCTCCTTTTTTTTATTTTTTCACTATAAACAGCATCGCAGTGTTTATACAGAATATTTTATGCGAAGTGAGGTCGTCATTGTGTGATGGAGTGCTTGTCTGCACGCGAGAAATAAGATGGAAGACACGTGTTTGGTACGATTATATTCTTTCGTTATAAGTTGAAGCATTCATGCGTTTGACTATATAGGTCATGGCTACCTATGGTCCATTTCGTTCACGAATTGATGTCATAAGTATGACTGATAAGAAAGTAATAAGCAAAGACATTGTTCACAATGATTTATTTTTTGATAAGATAATCTTTTTTATTTAAAAATTTTATTTATTATTAGAAAATTTTGACATACAGTAAAAATTCGGAATTGGGATTAATTCTGGTTGCATTATATTAATCAATATCGGGATTTTTTGGATTCAAAATTCCGCACGATTGCTTTCGGAAACAGTTAAGTTCTTCATCAAATTTTTGTCATTTCAAACGTAAGTAAAGCTGCACAAAATAAATTTATATGATAATACTGCAATAAAAAGCAAGAAAGAATTTCGGTATTAAATCGAATTCATTTATTTTTTTTCGAAATGTTTAACTACGCATAATAATTCGTTTAAATTAATCCAATTTTATAAGAAATATCTTGAAAGTTAAAAATCGTCAATCGGCCGTTAACATAAAACAAAATGGCGATCGATAGATTTATTTCTTCTCCTTTTTTTTAATTAAAACAGAACAAATTCTTATTTCTCTTATATAAATAATTATTCCATTTTTATTAATGTTGGCAATTATTGCTAGGCAGAAAATGTACCGAATTTTACTTAAATCTGTTTTAAAGCGTAGGCGAAAAATTAATTTAAAATATTTAGTTGCTTTCGCTTTAAAATAAACATCTATGGTAAATTTCCGGTTTATTTTCTTGTTTACTGGGATAGTTTCTGGAAATTCTAATTTCGACCTTTAATCTTGGCGAAATTTTTAATGGAAGTGATAAATGATGAATTCAACCAGCTAAGTATAAAAATAAATGCGGAATATTAAGTATTGATGGAGAATAATGCTCAACTGGTAGAAAATATCAAATTTATCACTTTAATAAATGTTACAATTTATGCCAAAATATTTAAATTCGATTTAATATATTCCCAGTTAAAAATTTGTACCGAATAAAATTTTTTTTTATAATTTTTCATCAATGTATAACAGCGTAGAATGAATTTAATTTAATATAAAAATTGTTGATGTAAAGTTATAAAAAAAGCCAATCTCCAATCAAATTATCTTTAACAGAAATTTATAAAATTATAAATAATTGTGTATTCTGCTTATTCTTCATCCTTGAAATCTCGAAAAACAGTTTTATATATATATA